>CAODLS010843800.1:0-15120 GCA_948243855.1 Flueggea neowawraea
CCTAAATTTCACAGATCAGGGAACTCTTGTTCTTGTAAACAGCACAAATGGTGTTGTTTGGTCATCTAATACGACAAGATCTGTGAATAGTCCTATTGCTCAGCTTCTGGATTCGGGAAATTTCATTGTGAGAGATGGAAATGATATCAGCCCTGAAAAATATCTATGGCAAAGCTTTGATTATCCTGCTGATACGCACCTGCCAGGCATGAAAATTGGCAGAAACTTTGTTACTGGTAAGGACTGGACATATGCATCATGGAAGACTTTGGATGATCCTGCAACAGGAGATTATAGTTGGGGCATTGATCCTTCTGGGTTTCCACAGATAGTCCTTAAGAGAGAAAATACAACAATATTCAGAGCAGGATCATGGAATGGTGTTTATTTTACCATGGCCTCTTCACATGAACCACAAAATGCAATGCTTAATGATCATGTTGTGTGGAATGACAAGGAAGCCTCTGTCACCAATGAGCTTCTGAATAAGTTATTGATTGTAAGGTCAGCGATAAATGCATCTGGGACAGTAATTGCAATGGCATGGATGGGTCGACTACATGATTGGGTTGTACTGTATAAAACTGGTGAAGATCGATGTGACAATTTTGCCAAGTGTGGTGCTAATAGTAAATGCATCACTGAAGCCACTCCGTCTTGTAGCTGCTTAGACGGGTTTAAGCCAAAATCTGTTAAAGATTGGAGTTATTCTGACTGGTCAGGCGGGTGTGTTCGGGAGACTCCACTGTCTTGTAGCCGAGGAGAAGGCTTTGTGAAGCATGGCAGATTGAGACTTCCTGACACGTCAAATTCATGGTTCAATACCAGTATGAGCCTCAAACAATGTGAGAAATTGTGTTTAAGCTTATTCAAGTACAGATATTAGAGACGGAGAAAGTGGATGCTTGCATTGGTTTGATGACTTGGTGGACATAAAAGTTTTTTCCTGAAGACAGACAAGAAATCTACATTCGAAAGGCTGCTTCATATATAAGTTTATAAATAAATCTTAAATTTTGATGTCTACTGAATTAAATTATGTTCTTGTCTTCTCTTTCTGTTTCAGTAGAGTATCATCTCATGGTGTCTGCCAATTTTTACCTTTTTATTTACAAGATAATATCAGGAGCGACGGACAATCTGCAAGCAGGAAGAAAACGATAATGATTTCTTGTGCTGTAATATCATTCATTGCAGTGCTTCTGATAGGAGAAATCCTGTTTATGCTGTTTAAGAACCGAGGTACGGTCATCTGCATTTCTCAGATTCTATAGAGATTTACGATTTAATTTGCAGACAACGAAGACATATTTGTAGGTGGCAACCAAAGTGGCAATCCGGACATGGACTTGCAAATGATTAGTTTGACTCCTCTAACCGGTGCAACAAATAATTTTTCAAGCAGCAACAAGCTGGGAGAAGGTGGGTTTGGACCCGTATACAAGGTAAGGACTGCTGTCTTGACAAGAAAACTGTTGCATGAAAATATTTAATGAACTTATCGATGTTATCGATGCAGGGTATTTTAGCAGATGGGAAAGAAATAGCCGTAAAAAGGCTTTCGACGAATTCTTGACAAGGATTAGAAGAGTTCAAAAATGAAGTTCTTTTAATTGCAAAACTTCAGCACCGAAATCTCGTGAAGCTTCTTGGTTGTTGCACTGAAGGAACTGAAACAATGTTAATTTATGAATTCATGCCAAATAAAAGTTTGGACCATTTTATTTTTGGTTTGCTCGACTGAAACCTTGCAATTTTCATTCATTATGTTTGAAATGACATGATGTAACCATTCTGAGCACTGATCAGACAAAAGGATGAGTCAAGTGCTGGATTGGCCAAAGCGGATAAACATTATTAGTGGCATTGCAAGAGGACTTCTTTATCTTCATCAAGATTCTAGATTGAGGATAATCCATAGAGATCTTAAGGCCAGCAATATGCTGCTAGATATAGAGATGAGACCAAAAATATCTGATTTCGGCTTGGCTAGAACATTAGGGGGAGAGCAGACAGTCGCAAAAACAAGAAGAGTTGTGGGAACATAGTAACTTCGTATGCCTGGACTTGTTTTATTACCTACTGTATTTGATTGAACATGTTAGTTAATATCAAAGAACAGAGAACGTCAATAATTAATGATTTGCATTATTTTTCTTTCAGTGGCTATATGTCACCTGAGTATGCAATTGATGGGAACTTCTCCACTAAATCCGACATATTCAGCGTCGGCGTCTTGTTACTCGAGATAGTGAGTGGAGAGAAGTATAGGGGATTCAGTCACCCTAATCATGGTCATAACCTCCTCCGACATGTGAGTGTATTTGGAGAATCATGTTCTGTGACTTTTTTCAGTTCTGCAGTTTTTATTCCTGCTATCTCATATTAGATGGTTACGTAGTAGTTTTGTGCCCTCTGCTTTTCAAGACCTTGATTTTTGATAGTGGAGTCTAATTGACCCATTTTTTTGTGATTTATTTCAGGCGTGGATATTGTGGAAAGAAGGAAGGGCTATGGAACTAATGTCAGATTTACTGTCAAAGACAACTGCTTTGTCGGAAATTTTTAGATGCATTCATGTAGGTCTGCTATGTGTGCAACACAGACCTGAAGACAGACCAAGCATGTCATCTGTGGTCGTGATGTTGGATAGTGAAACTCCATTACCTCAACCAAAGCAGCCTGGTATTTTCGCAGAGAGAAGAATTGTTGAATCTGAAGGAAAGTCCTCTTCAAAAAAGAAGAAATCTCTTTCCTCACATAATATTACCATGTCAGAGCTAGAACCACGATAAATGATAACATTTTGACAGAAAAAAGTGTCTTTCTTAAATCTTAACATGAAATACAAGTTCGGTGTTAAATTTTTGCTGTCTCTTCTCTTCTGTTTAGTCCTGTGAGAATTGTGCCTTAAAAGCTGCTGAACATGTTAAAGTTGTTATTGAACGTGTCAAGTTTCGGAGACCAAATCTTTAGCTTATTTGCTGCTATTTCTTTGCTAGTAGAAAAAAATGCAAACATTGAAAATTGAGTTCTGTTTTAGTAAAGTCTTTGGATCGACACTCAGATAGCAGTAAAAAGGGGTCTTAACCATCCACCAACTTTGCAGATGGAATCAAATCCCCTGTTTTTATCTGCAAAAGAATCTCTCTCAGAGAGTTTTGTCTTTGTGCTTTAAAACAGCTGTGTAATGGCAAACTAAATGCACTCGTCCAACCTAATACTTGCTTGTTAAAAAGCAAACATCTAAGCAGTCTTTCAGAGACATCGTAAAACAAGCGTTAGAGTGATAGTCCTGTGACCAATATAAATTTAATTTAATTTGTAAGATTAAACAAAGCCTGCATTCAGTACTAGAAAAATCAAATTGTTGAAATAGTATAACCAACTGATATTGACAGGAGGTAATTGATAGAAGCTGCATTAATATTATCTATAAGAACTTGTATTAAGAACACTATTAAATTAGAAAAGATAACAAGATCCCTCTGTTTCTCTAGTATTTCATTCCAAGATATACTTCTTGGAAATAATATCAAACAGACACCAACCAGGGAACAACTAGTAAAAACAATAATGTAGTATTTGAGCGAGAAACACGGAAAACTAAAGGGACAAGTTCTTTCATGTCATCTAACAAGTCACAAGTGTAAACAAGTTCTTTCAGTGATTAGTGTTGTTAATGCTTCCCCCTCCTTTAACAGACACCAAGCTTTCCTTGTCCTTGATATTATCAAAACCAATTCCAACGTTAAGAATCTTGCACATCTGATTCTTTGGATAATATAAAAGCATTTCATCGCACATCATTATAATCTCTCCATTGTCAAGAAAGATACCTACTCTTAATAATCTTCATAAAGTGGATGTGGAGGCAAATAGTAAAGTTTAGTCTATGATTTTCAATCTCCATGCTCTTTCATAAACGATATTTGGCATTCCCCTTCATCTCCACAGTGGTATAGCATATGACTTCCCTAAACTTGCCAGAGATTCCCGCAGTAGGGCGTAATTATTCGTTCTTTTCTTCAGTAATATCAAATGAGATTATGGGATCATGAGTCGGATTACTCCCCAGCCAATGAAATCTGTGATTCACATATGCCGCATATGACCGCAAATATTTGTAGGAATGGACTTTAACAACACTCCAGCTATCACTTTTTAGTGAATATACTTTTAATTCAATTGAGTCCTTAGATTGGAAAATCCCTACAGCTTTGAAGTCACTGTCTTTTGAATCAAACTCAAAACCTAGACAAAATCTGAAACTGCACTCTTGACCAAGAAACTTGGGAAGGATTCTTAATTCTCTGGTGGCTGAATTCCATAGCAATATGTCCATGAACGGAGGAGTTCATGCTTGAGAAACTTATCATCTATCCTCTAAAATAAAAAAATATAATTGTCAACAAAGGTTTGTCCAAATCTTTGGATATCATTCAATGGTTTCAAACCTGAAATTTAGCAGTCTTTTTTGGTTCACCCCAGCTTCTAGAGAAAACGTTGAACCATCTCCTTTCTCTATGGTAAATTCCACAATTCCTCTACCTGTTAACCTGAATGGTATAAATTAATCTGATTGTCCAATCAACAATCTATTTCTCTTAGCATATTCTGTTCTGTATAATCTGTACAAGCCAATTGCATATAGTGAAATTTATAGTAGAAAGGTTTAACTGACATTCAAATGTAGAAGGATTTGCTTTCAAAAAGAAATTAAATGCCCATGTAGGAAGAAAAGCTTCACAAAAATGGTAGAGGCATAGTCTGTTGAAGTAGTATAACAACTGATGTAGACTGGTTTTGGTGAAGAGATGCAAGGAAATGATTTATAGACAGGATTTGCGTTTCACCCAATTCACATATTAAGAATATGATTTTATGTATTGCACCAATTTAATTTTTACTGGCTGGGAGAAATGTTCTATCAACAGAAAAGCTGATATAGACGGAAGATAAGTGATAGAAGCTGCTAGCTTGCATTAACATTGCACACAAGCAATTGTGTTAAAACCACTATTTAATAGAAAACGAACAAGATCATTGTGTTTCTCCAGTATTTTCTTTCCAAGATATCCTTCTTGAAAAACAATTCAGACAGAGATCAATAACTGGTGACAACCATAGCATCATAGTGAAGTACTGTTTTGTCAAACAAAGCATAGGAAACAGAGAAAATTACAGAGACAAATTCTTTCATGTCATTCAATAAAAAAAGTCGCAATCATTTGGATCAAGCTTAGGCACATCCATCTATTTCATCTCTTCTTCGGTAACATCAAACGAAAATATTAGATCATTAAACGGGCTGCACCCCAACCAGTGCATCCTGTCGTTTACATGTACCATAGTTCCCTGCAATTGTTTGTCAGAAAAATCGACCTCAACAACTCTCCAGCCATCAGCACTTAGTGAATATACATTCACTCGATATGAGTCCTTATGACATGAAATTGCCACTATTTTGTAATCATAGTTTTTTGGATCAAATCCAAACCCTAGACAAAGTATCAAACTATAGTCTTGACGAGGAAACTTGGGAAGGATTCTTAATTCTCTGGTAGCTGGATTCCAGATGTACAAGTCAGATGTGCACCTGTGAACAATTTTAAGGTTTCTAACGCATACTATTCCACCAGCTGATGCGACAATTTCATATCTATAGGAAGGCTTAGGCTCGAAATGCAACTCACACAACTCTTCAAAAGTTTCCTCGCTCCTTAAAGAAAGCAAAGCTCTTCTGGGACTTCCCGTTTCATCATAATAATAATTGCACTGTCGAACAAGATAAAAACCATCATGCCTTCAGTTGACCGGTTCAGGTGAGTCTCAATGAATTGAGGGTCCTTAAATAGAACATTCCATTTCTTGGATACAGACTTAAACCGGAGGATAGACTTGACCGGCAATCTTGACAGAATGTCAAACACAATCGAATCTGAAAAGTTTCTTGGCTGTGACTTTTTCAGCAGTTGTTCCCATTCAGAATCAATTTGGGCCATTCAAGGAGGTGCAATTAAGCTCTATTAACGCAGGATTCTTGGTGAAACAAACCGATAATGATCGATTCAGTTTGGATGATCGGGCAATTTAGCAAACAGATCCATTCATATCTCTTCTAGCAAAATTTAAAAACAAAATATTAACGTAAAAGAACTCTAATCTAACGTTCAAACAATAAAAATTCATAGTGTTACAACTTACAAGTCCAAATTGCTGCAACTTTCAATCCTTGAATGCAGATTCCAAGCCGACTGCTTCCTCTTCTTTGTATGAGAAATCAACTGGTGCACTACAGAAGTGAACCGATCCTCCAATTCCTAGCCTCTCCTTTAAGACCCCAAATTTTATTTCGAAACTATTTTTCTATTCCAACACTAAATCAGCAAAACCCACATTAAAGCAGTCAAGAGAAATAAGAGACCCTGAGTCTCAACTCTCACTCAAAACCTAAACGTCACAAATGAAACTGAAAATGAACGAAAGCATGTGACTAATTCAAGAAATGAGAGCTCTGCGTATGCAACCTAGGGTTCGAGCGGGGCAGCATTAGTCTAACCAGATAAAACGAGAGGGAAGTATTTGCGGGAACTGTGAAGTGATTGGAGTAAAAAAAGAATGAATTTCATATTTGTAAAACCACCACCGAACCAAACCAATCAATTAAGTGACCAGATTGGTTTGTTTCGGTTTATTTGAGTGGTCAATTCAGGTCGGTCGGTTTATAACATTTCAGTATCCAATCGAGTTGACATTTCCCGCAATGTTTTATTTGACGAAAGTTCTTTCCCTGCTGCAGATCCAATGTCACCCACCTAATCTGTAGATTCCCCAGCTCCAGTTCAGTCACCTAGTATTCTACTCAGCCTCACCATGCCCCAACCTCAACAGCTCAACTCGCACCAGTTCTGCCAAATCAAACACCAACAGCCTCAAACACCGAGCCAGCTACAAACACTACTACTGAAATTCTATCACCTGTCGCACCACAACAACAACCATCAATCACAAACACCTCATACGCACCAGCTTAAACACCAACCAATGCAGCCCAAACACAACCACAACTTTGGCAACTATTACACAGCTTCATCCGATGGTGACAAGATCCAAAACAGGCAGCCTCAAGCAATTCTCGGCTACATCTTTTACTCAGGCTAACAAAGATACTCGCTGCCGTCGGGTAATGGTTCAAGAATACACATGCCACCACACTATTCGAAATATATAGTGTCATACTTTCACATCGCCTAACAGCCGAGATCAATAATCACTTATAAGCATATTCTTTTTTAAATTACTGAAGTGTTTTTTCAATAATAAAAGTGTGAGGCTCTATAACCTCAAAGCTCATAGTAGACAATTTCTCAATAGATAGGTTTAGTGTATGGTTGTTGGGATAAAATTGTTGAATTGAAGCTATGTTTTTGAGTTTGTCAACCTTTGCCTCGAGTGGGGCTTCTATAGTGCCAACTCGAACAAAAGACCGTCGAACTAAAACAATGTTTCCAAACCTCTTAGCCGACTAGGGCTATGTCATGTTCCTAAATGGCCTAAATGTCGAAGACTAATGGTTCTTATAAGCATTTTTCTCGCTCATTGAGACGTCTTTTCAATTACAAAAGCTGTAATTTCTATGACAAATTTGTTAATTCAACACTGAATTCATAATTATATAGAAAAACTCTATATTGGCCATCACATTCAAAAATAAAAGATGTAATAGTTAATGACTTAATGTGTGAGTTATGAAATAGAGGATAAACAAACAGTTTGTGTTAGGATATAAGTGTGAATGATAATTGTTCCATATTGGAGAATAGTGATATGTGTGAAGGACTTATAAGTAGTGTGGATGCATAACCCATTGTGCGAAGCGAATCTCCCAAAGGCTCCCGGTCCACCAGTTTTCAATGAAACAGAGATTGACTTCTACAGACTTTAGGTGAATCAAAAAAAAATTGGAAGGCAAAGTGGCCCAGACTCAAATCTTTTGGATGATTAACACTAATGCAGTAAGTGTGAGGAAAATAAGTTTGATGTAGAGTGATTATTTTTAATGGTTAAGAATTGGTATGTGGAATTCATTTGCAATTACAAATCTTTTTTGTTTGGAATGAGAAAGGCTTTTCTTTTCAATTCTAAGAATTCAATCCTTCAGAATTCAATATGTTTAACTCAAATTTTGCAAAACAGGTGAATTTGCAAATGAATTCTACAAAAAAGAGAAAAAAAATTTCCCCAGAAATACCTCTGTTGAAACCTATCAACGTTAAAACACACTGCAAGTTTCAAAGCAAGTATCTCAACAAAGCACATCAGAAATCTCTCCATCAATCCACTGATCATTTATGCATCTTAATCAGTTTTGTTTTAGGTATTTTCTTACCCTAAATCATTTCCATTATACTCAAAATAGTTGTGTTATGTAATTTTAAGTAAATATCTTAACTTTGTGGATATTGATGAATATTACGATCTGGGTTTTGTTTGTTTTACATCTATCATTTTATTCATGTCCTGGGTTTTCAAAATTTTCATTGTGATATTGGAAATCGGCTTCATATCAATTTCTTATATTGCTATTACGTGAATACAATGAACACGAACTTCTTGGAATGCAATGAAGTGTTGGGTTTGGATGTAATGATAAGACAGAAGATTGAAGCTACTCCATCTGGGTAATGCTAAAAGTGCGAAAGAAAAAATAGGTACGTGGCAAGCAGAATGAGATATGAGGCTTAATGATATTGATGAGCTGCAAATGAATAGCGATTGTTCTTTTGATCAAATGGATCCTTTATCTAATTTCAATTCACCCCATCACCGACTGTTCAATTCTCACCGACAATTCAAGAAAATGTTGCTGCTACACTACCAAAAGCAGCTTCTAAAGGAACCAAAAGAAAAGAACTGATTTGGTTGTTGAGGAGATAATGGAGGGAACTGCATCAATAAAAGAAAGAAATTGCAAGAGCTATTACAAATAGTAGCCAACGTATTTATTTGGCAAGTGAAATTACATCTGAATTGAAGAAGTTGGGATTGGAAACTGGATATTTTGCAAGATAATGAGCACTTGGTTGAAAGATTTTTTGCATATGATGATGATATCAAGCTTACTTGGCTTAAGAGGAAGATGGGGACACGACCTAACAGATGTTTTGTTTATACAATTTTTTGCCTAACCAATAGTGATCGATTCAGCTTGATTGCTTCCATCAGTTGGGGACGTCTGATGGATAAGACTGGGCAAAAATTAAAATTTGAGAAACAATCATACCCAAAATTCAGAATGAGAAAATATATCCTGGGTGTTACGTGATTAAGTATATACTAATAATCGATATTTTGGATCACCTTAATGTGTAAAATTAAACAGATAGTGATAGCTCACTACCACGTTAGATGCTGCACTTGTTCCTCAACCTGTTTAGAACTGCAGCAAGATAAACTGACTTTTACACTAGCCACAGCTTAAAAATACGTTGCATCAAGTACTTTCTTTCCAAGATGTACTACTAAAAAATAATATCAGACTAATGACAACCATACATAATTGAGTACTGTCTTCTCATGTCATCGATTCGGATGGAAGCTACTTTCTTGGATCCAGAGTATACTAACTATAGTAGCCCATAGAACTGCTGGGAATTGATGCACGGTGATTACTGTTGCTAATCAATGCTTCCACCTCTAACAGAAACCAGACTTTCCTTGTATTTGACAGCCGGAGGAGTATAGACAAAATTAAGAACATTGTACACCTGATTCTTTGAATCCCATATAAGCAAGCGGGCATTACCTTGCATTATAATCTTTCCATTGTCAAGAAAGATCCATGGGGCTATAAAGCTTGCACTTAATCGGATTCAGAGAAAAATAGTAAGTTTAGTCCACGATTTTGGAACTCCATACTCTTTCAATAACCATGTTTGGCATCCTTCTCTAAGTCTGCGAATGGATAAAATAAGAGATTTCCCTAAACTTGCCGGAGATTCGTGCAGTTCTAGGGAATCATCATTTGGATATTCAATCTCAGGCATATCCATCACAAAAAATTTTCTTCAGCAACATCAAATGAAAGCATCGGTGTATGAAACCTAGTACTCACTAAACAGTGCATCCTGCCATTCACATGCAGTAAGAATATTTCCTGATGAAGTTTGTAGGAGTCTGCTTCAATAACTCTCCAGCTACCAGTCCTTAGCGAATATACGTTCACTTTTAATGAGTCCTTCGTTTCGGAAATTGCTACTACTTTGTAGTCATTGTTTTCTGGATCGAATCCAAATCCTAGACAAGTTCATGGCAGGCGTTGACCAAGAAACTTGGGGAGGATTCTTGATTTTCTAGTGGCTAGATTCCATAGAAATATGTCCATCTCAGAAAAGTAAATTTTTTTCTTGCCGTTTTCATATAAGTACATGAGAGTACAATCAATTTTAATCATGCACACTATTTCATCAGTTGCTGCAACAATAGAATATGCATGTTCAGGCTCAGGCTCAGGCTCGAAATGCAGCTCACACACCTCTTCAAAATTTTCCTCGCTCCTTTAGGAGAAAACAGTTCTACAAGAGCGTGTTTCTTCTTCAAAATCGAGATTTTGTACAAGACCACCACAATCAGACCCTTCAACTGATCGGTTTAGATGGGCTTCAATGAATTGACAATCACCAAAAAGAGCGTACCATTTCTTGCATGCAGATTTAAATCTAAGGATAGACTTAACTGGCAATCTTGACAGAATGTGGAACACTGTCGTGTCTGAAAAGTTTTTTGGCTGTGACCTTTTCAGCTGTTGTTCCCATTCAGGATCAGATTGGGCCATTCAAGAATGTTGAATTAAGCTCTGAAAATAAGAAGTTTGGTAACGTAGGAGTATTATAGTGAAAGTATACTGGAGCGAGGAAGGGACAAAGGAAATTTACAAAGAGACAATAAAATCTTAAGAACAACAATCTGAAAATTACAATAATCTTCACAGGAAAATCACTAACCGACCACCACAAATCGCAATCTAAAACACCACCAATCCTAAACCAACCTCTATAA
This sequence comes from Flueggea neowawraea, assembly GCA_948243855.1. NCBI lineage: Eukaryota > Viridiplantae > Streptophyta > Magnoliopsida > Malpighiales > Phyllanthaceae > Flueggea > Flueggea neowawraea. The sequence goes on from CAODLS010843800.1 coordinate 11,062, forward strand.
ATCATAAAGCATCACAAGAAACAGCATATTTATCCCAAGAAACAAGTTTTTCTTTTCAAAAAAGAAAGAAGAAACAAAATTAAACAGAAAAAAATAGAAGGATACCTCAGCGGCGGTAGGGTTGTGGCATGTAGTAAGCGTGGTAGATAATTTGAGGAAACAACAAAATTGTTGGGCATCAGTGAAAAAGATGAAGAAAGACGGCCAGTTTAGTTAGGGTTACTATTTTCAAAAAGTAGTTGCTTGACATGGTATCCTTCAATACTTAGGTGATCAAAAAATATGAACCGTTGGACTATGGCATATTTATATTTGATGGTCCATATATAATCAATGGTCCATAGTTTTAGTTCAAGTAATATGAACCATTGGATTATGGCATATTTATATTTGGTGCTCCATATATGATCAGTGATTCATAATTAAAACTATAATTTAAAGTCAATATTCTTTTTCCTAAGGTCATCTCTAATCCAAAATTTTATTTTATAGTAACTTTTCACAAAATAATAGCATTTATAGTAAAAACATTTTCAATACACGACTTTATTTCTAATTCTAAAAAAGAATATTATCTTAATATTTTTTTCTAAACCACATATTCTATCATTATTTTTTCACAAACTATGCACAAATTTAATTTTTTGTTAATTATTGTTAAACAAATTTAATTATGTAGATTGACATATTATTATATATATTATTTATTTTAATTAAAAAATAAATAAAATTTACAAAAAACATCAAAAAAGATTACAAAACAATATATAATAGTGTAACAAGTAATTAATATTTATTTAATTGAGAGTACTACATATAAATGAAAGTATAATTACAAAAATAAATGATAACAAAACAAAAGAATAAGAAGGGGAAAAAACTATATCGCGTGAACAGTGCCACTCCAGGAATGTCTAGCACTGTTCACGCCTTTGAAAATTCAGTTGAGACTCCAACCCAACGCAAATCTCATACTTTCACGCAACTCCAACGCTGGGTTGGAGTTGCTCTAAGTCAGCCATTTAGATTGTAGATATAGTTCATTAACCCTTTTTAACTCCAAAGGCAGCATTAATTACATTAATTATATAAAGTGAAGATACAATCTTACTTCAATGTTTCTTTTTAACCCAATACTTCAAAAATATATAATGACAAATAAAATAAAAGATAACTAACATAGAGAAATAAATAGTTAATAAAAAAGAGTGAAGAAAAAAAATATAAATAAAAATTGTAGATGTTATTAATGATAAATAAATAAAGAGTTATTTTGTCTCTCTAGTTATAAAGAGTGAAACTTTGTTTTAGTTTACTTCCAAAAATATCGAGTGATAAAAAGTAGCTTAAAGTTGAATTTTATAGAATAATTCTTTATAATAAAAAAGATCGTAAATTTTAAAGAGAAAATTCATACAACTGTTCAAAATTCTGGCCACTCCTTAAAGAGAAAACAGCATGTCTTCTTGCACCATTGTGTCCATGTTGTACAAGAAACCAAGGATCCAAACCTTCAATTGATCGGTTCCCGTGAGCTTCGATAAAGTGAGGGTCCCCGAATAGAGCGCGCCATATCTTGCATACAGACATAAACTGGAGAATAGACTTGACTGGCAATCTTAACAGAATATCAAACACATTGGCACCTGAAAAGTTCCTTGGTTGTGAATTTTTCAGCATTTGTTCCCATTCAAAATCTGTATGGGCCATTCAGAAAGATGGCATTCAGCTATGTGAAGTAGAAGTTTGATGTTTCTTCTCTCTTTCTCTCTTCCTAGCCTCACGAACCCAAATTAACACACATAAACCATAATTCAAAACGAAAGTTGAAACCAATCAATTCATAGCTTCGGAATCTGCAAGAATAAACAAATCAGAAACAAACAAGACCTAATATCAGTTTACATTAGATTCAAACCTAAAATCAGTTCAAACCTGCAGAAACGTAGATACGAGTTCAAATCGGTTCACAACCGACAAACAGTTCAAATCATAAATTTTGCCCACAACTTTTTACTATACCACCATAAATCAGCCAAACCCACACACCTAAACAATTAAAGAAGAAAGAACTCGCCTCAATTATTTGTATTCGCTTTACTCATTTTGTATTCGTTTTTTGTAAGCATTTGTTTGTCTCGTAATTTCACCAAATAATAAAAAACATTAAGATAATTTTTAAATTTTTTATTTGTACTAATTTTGTAAGCATTTATTTAGTGTTTTAACTCTTTTTGTATTCATAATTTCACTAAATTCGCTTCGTACTCATTTCTGTATTTTTTTGTAAACATTTATTGGTGATGTACTTGTATTGTACTCATTTTTCTAGTGATCTGTCTATACTCAATTTTGTATGTATTTATTCGTTTGTACTCAGTTTGTTCTCATTTTGTAATCAGTTTATTCTCGTTTTGTATTTATTTGTTCTCATTTTGTACTCATTTCCTAATTGATCAAATTTTCTAACGTGTGATCAACTTTTTGACGCGTAGTCAACAATGCTCAACTTTCTTATGCGCAATCAAAAAAATATCAAATTGTGGCATTTGTAAAATTATATTTTTTTGTGTTTTCATTTCTGTAATGATTTTCAATGTTGCTGCATGTGAGAAATTGAGTTTTTTTTTTTGTGGTGTATTCGGGTGATTTTCCCTTTGTTTTTTCTTAAACTAAACAATTTCACAAATCCAAACTCAACCATGTTGGTGGCCATGCCCATGGAGTTCTCTCGGATTAAAATTAGGGGAAAAAATTTCGGACAAAAAGTTAGGGAAAAAATGTTTGGTTTAGTTTAAATTCGTTTCTTTCTATTTAGTTTTAGTTATTAGATTAGATTTTTGGATATTGAATTAGATAAGAATCGAAAAATCAAGGTTTTAGATAGGCTACAAATGAGTCGAGCTGCTTACGAGCTACTCAGCCTTCAATTAAATAAAAGTTCATTCGTGACTTTTCTCATTTATTAATAAGTCGAACTTGAACAAAATTTTAAAATTAAATTAATAAGCGAGTCGAATTTGAACACCCAAAAACTCTGCTCGAAAAGCTCGCAAATAAGCTCATGAACAAACTCATTTGTATGCTCGTTTATATATATATATATATATATATATATATATATGTCTTAATTTAAATTATGAAAAACCTCTACTGTAAGGCTTAATAACAGAAAATAACACCAAATTTATATATTTTTATAATTATGGTTCGACCTTTCAAAAATAACATCTAGTAGCACGACCTTTGTTTTTTTTTTCCATTTGTTGTCTGACCTACAATTCCCATCCAAAAATAACCGAAAATGCTGACGTGGCACTGACAGCCACAGTCATCCACGTCAACAGAAGTGGACAAATTTGACCCAGTCATCAAACACCGAACGACTGATCGTTCAAATTGTCAAACGACAGGTCATTTGACCGTGCAAGCGAACGACATGTAGTTCATATGTAAAACAAACGACCGATTGTTTAAAGATAGAAGCCAAACGGCATGTCATTTCCGCGCCATGGACGACCGGTCGTTCGGCTTGTTTTGGGTAGATGCAACATGTCGTTTCCTTCAAGCTCCGAATGACATGTCGTTTAGTTTGACAGAATGGCAAAAAAAATTGGAGGAATACAACGATCATCCAACAGCATAATGAATTTAGAAAAACTTAAATTTTCCACACCAAAGATGGTCCAAAAAATATGCAAACAAACAAAATATGAGTCAATAAAATGACAAATTCATATCAAAATTTGCTAGGAATTAATATGAAAATTTGTTCCAAATTCAAATGACATGTGAATGTGATCACTAAATCGTCTATATATATAAAAACTAACATAAGAAAACAAAAATAACAACTTCTTGACAATTTTATCTTTAATTTTTTCTTATTTGTAACATTCCGAACACTTTTGCAAATGCGCAGCTGCATCTTTGGTTCCTTGTCCTAAGCATGAGCAAGAAATACTCTGTTGTGCTTTTACATTTGGCCTGTGTTGAGAGATTGTGCTTTCTCCAGCTTGCATCTTTTTTCAGGTTGCAGACTCAGAGGACTAACAATAT
>CAODLS010843823.1:0-20422 GCA_948243855.1 Flueggea neowawraea
TGGAGCAAATGACGGATTTTGGTCAGTTTGGGTCTTTTAAAGACGAAGAACACCGAAACGCGTCGTTCCACTTTTGCATAGATAACTCGAGTTACACAATGATTAACTAGAGTTATATGGACCTTGTCTAACTCGAGTTACAATTCTAGAAAACTCGAGTTACCTTTTACTCTAACTCGAGTTATCCACTCTTCAGACTCGCTACTCAAGGTTCCAAAACACAAACCCTACGTGCTCATCAGCATTATCGACTATCAATCTAAACTCCAAACCTTCAATGAGGATGAACATCAATGATCATCAATCGAAATTCCAATCTCTATAGGGAATATAGCTGGAACAGACGGGATATTACAATAGCTTCCTCACAACGCAACTTGATGACCTCCAGCAAGCTCTACACTCGTAAATTCCCACTTTTATTGGATTTCTAATTTAGAATCACAAATTCCTTTACTCTCGGGACTGACCAAACACCAAAACTTAGCAAATGGGAACACAGAACCTCTTCAAACACCAATTCAACATCTCAAACGTCAAGGATTGGATTGAAATGGAACGGAGTGCTACAAAAAACCTAGTCAAAATGGGCGAGGTGTTACAGATTCAGAAATTGGTTGTTAAGGATAAGTACTAATGGTGTGCCTAGGTTTTTGGGTATGGACAGTTTTGGCTTCCTTTAGTTTGGATAGAGGTTGTATATACCATCTTCAGGTTAGTTGCGTGATGAGATTATGGCTGAGGGTCATAAATTGACATATTTAATACACCATGGATACCTTAAGTTGTAATCGACATTTTCTAGAGCCGTTTTGATGGCCAGAGATGAAAGAGAAAATGAGCAAGCTGTGAGTTAATATTTGTCTTGTCAGTGGTTTAGGTTTGAGCATTGTCCTTATGGTGTATTGCAACACATGCTTCCCTTTCTCGAGTGGATATGGAATTGCATTGTGATGGGTTTTTTAGTTGGGTTCCGAGGACATCCACTGGGCATGACTTCTTTTGGGGTATTGTGGACCTCATTATTCTTCGCACTTGGATTTAACATTTCATTCCATCTGTGAATTTGGGGCAGTCTAATGATATTATTCATACTTTTAAGGATATGTGCAGAATGTGTATCATGGGTTTTCAATGAAGGTTAGGACTCTCATTTGTCTTTGGACGAGTTACTTGTGACAACTCATAACATTCGTGTAGCAGGATGACATTGCTTATAAGTTATCTTTATCGTATCAGGTTGTTTCTGTGTACCATGTCTTCCATGTTCTTCCTCCCAAAGAAGTATGTTTTCGGTCCGTCATATGTTTTATTATATTAGTCAGTTTAGGTCAAGTCTAATTTATCTTTTGGAAGCATCATTCTATTTTTGGTGATACACTGATATCTGTACTTATCCAATTTTGTGGGTTCTGATTGCATAACCTTCTGTCTCTACATTTTCATATTCAGTATCTTCCGTTGCATTTCCACATCTGTGGATTTATGTGTGTTAGCACGTTTGTGATTTCGTTGTTATGTTAAGGTTCTATATTGAGTTTGGTTGGGGATCTATTGACCTTTAGATTTCAATTTCGTGAAAATTCGAGGACGAATTTCCTTTGAGGGGGGAAGCGTGTAACATCTCCCACTTTTTGCTTGTGTTTCGATTGTGGTTTGATGGCATTTTGATTATGATTTGATGCTCGATTCATTAGGTTGAGTTTTGGGGTGATAAATGTTGATGATTTTGGATTGATTTGACGTTTTTGATTACATTTGGATGGTTATGTAATTGAACGTGTAACCTCACGCTTTTCGCATGTACTTTCCTTGTATTTTGATCATGGTTTGGGTTGTGTTTGATCTTGATTCATTCATTCAAATGATTATATTCATGTTTTTGATGATGAGAAATGATGGTTTTAAGTTGATTCAAGGTTCGTTGATCATGTTTGGCCTTTGTACTATCAAATGAGGAGTTTTCGGCTGCGAAACGTCACATTTTTGCACCATACGGCCTGGGACAAGCCTAGGAGTTTCTACCTGTGTCTTACCATACTCTGGCCGTGTCTTACATGTTCTTTTGTGCCCGTGTAATAAGATGTCACGTCCGTTTCCGTCCAAACGGAGGGTATTTGAAGGAAATTAGGTTGTACCCTAACCCTACCTCTATTTAAATCCTTCCCCATCTTCGTTTATGTTTATTCCACCACTCTTTCAGACTCCATTAACCTTAGAACGTCTTACCCTTCATTTTTTGGTTTCCATTGCATTTCTTTGGTTATTCAAGGTAAGTTTCACTTCTCTCTTTCATTCCTTGCTTTCCTTCCATGCTTGGGTGTTTGGGTTTTGATTGGATGAAGAAAGTTTTGAACTTTGTTGTGATTTTGAATGATTGAATGCAGATTATGATGGTTTTGGGTTAGTTTTAACGAATTGGATGTTTGGTTTGGAAAGTATGAGTGGTTTAGGCATTAAAGGATTGATTTTATGATGTTTATGAGACTTTTCTATATGGGTTTGATGGAGTGACGGTTTTGATGATGAAAGATGTGATCTTTGGATAAAACATTGATTGATTTGTGAATGTTGAGGTTGGATTTCATTGGATTGTTGGTGGGTTTGATGATTTTGAATTGGGTCTTGATGGATAAAAGAGAATAGGCTATAAAGGTGACATTTTTATTGGTTTTATGTTGGTTTTCAAGGAAAGGTTTGATTTTTATGTTAAAGGAGGTTACTTTGGCTTGGTTATTGATGGATTAGGTTGTTCTAAAGTTGAATTCATTTGGCTTTATGTTTCTTGTGGAGAATTGTTGAGGAAAGTCGAATGGGTTCGATAAAGGTTGGATCTTTATATTTAAAGGTGCTACCTTTAAGTGTTTTCTTGACATAATTAGTTAGTGTGATGCTGGAAATGTATTGAATTGCATAAGGTGTTGTCGATTTTGTTGAAATTGCGATGATTTCATTATGGATCGAAGCGTGGATTATTAAAGGTGCAACCTTTATCGATTTAGGTGATTTATTTGATATATTTGGGGTTGAATTTGGCTTATGAGAATTAAGAAATTTTCATCGAGTGGAACATGTTTTGGACCTTTTTTTGAAAATCATTTGTCATAGCGACCAATTTGTAATTTTAGAGACTTAAGGGTGTATTATGTAAATATAAATTATTTTGAGGACCAAGTGTAAATATGAATAAGTTTGAGGACCAAAATACAATTTTGGGAATTTTGAGTGTCATAAATTTGGGACTAAAGCATAATTTTACGTACATTGAGGGACTAAACGGTAATTTTTTGTAAGTTCGGGATTTCAGGAATAAGTGTTAGATATTCGTGGAAATAGGATTTCCGTCAACATCTGGGGTTCAGTGATTTGCATTTGCATTTTATGCATTTTCATATTGCCACAATACGATATGATTTTTGTCCTAAATTGTCAGTTTCCGATTCCGTTGGATATCTGTGGTGTATAGCTATCAGCCCCTGGTGCATGTCAGGATTAGTAGCTGGACGTCCAGGTTAGGGATGACAATGGGTAGGATATGGGTATGATATACTAATATTCTTAACCGTACCCATAATTTATACCTTATATCCATATCCTATCTGTATCCCTGTGGGTAACAAAAATTACTAACCGTACTCTACCCATAGGGTATTTGTTTACTCGTAGGGTATTCATTTATCCATAGTATAAATTTAGTTAATTACCTTACAAAATAATTTATCACTAATTTAAAACAAATGATTAAAAAAATACATGAAACAATATGAAATACTATATGCGCACAACATAATATAAAAGTTATAATCTGCAACTGAATGTTTTTAACGAAATAGTGATGTAATAAGTTATCACTTGATGAATAATTTATACAAAAATTATAGTCTTAAATATTATACAAGAATAAAATAGTAACGTGATAAGTTATCACTTGAAGGTTGCTAGGTTATAAATATAAAATATTTGATGTTTATCTATGTGGTTGACTTATTCTTAATTTACAATGCTTATTCTTAATTTACAATTTGTTCTTTGATCAATACGATTTATAGTTTAAATAATTTATCATATACGGTTAACTAAATATATAACTTGTATTTATATGTAGGATCATAACACAAACTAAATATCATGCACATTAATTTATAAATTCTACGACTAATTTGTTGCGAAAAATTTCTTAAAAAGTTATTCTTGTCTATTAGTTCTATGCTAAAAACCACTTTAAAACCAAAAGATGTTGGTATGAATGACTAATGAGGTATTGTTAATTGTATTCTATCATGTATATAACTAATAAGGTATTTTTATAATTAATTTGTAATTTCTTTATGTCAATACTGTATGAATGAGTTTTAAATACAAAAATTTTACTCGAAATATTTTAGTTATAATAAGTTCTTTGAATATAAGACTATAATAATAACTCCTCAATAGTAGCATCACATTCTAACTACAAACAAACTACAACATCTAGCAAAATATATTTATAGTCTCATTCTAGTTATAAATCAATTTATTCAAGTATGAGAATTTATTTACCTTCAAAAAACTCTTATATATATATATATAATGGGTATGGATAACGGGTAATGGGCACTGGTATGGATATTACCCAATGGGTAGGGTATAGGTACAATATTCATATATCCATACCCTATCGGTAATTGCATAGTAAAATGAAGGTATTGCCCGTGCCCATACCCGTTCCCAGTCAAAGCGGGTAATACCCGTGTTGACTGGGTACAGGTAAGGTCGATACCCATCGGGTAGGGTATAAATTGCCATCTCTAGTCCAAGTGAGTGGATAGCAGCTCCAGACACATAGGCTGTATCTTTTGAAACTTATATGTTTTTGGCGTGTCTGACTTTATTCTGAAATTTGAACAATTAATGGTCTGGCTAATTAAATAATTTGACTTAAGTGGTAATTGATATTCCATACTGTGTTTTTGATTTTTGAAATGTATTATATATATTAAATGTATTTTCTACAAAATGATTTTTGCTCTGTATGCTCGTCTGTTAAATTATTATATTTATATTTCTGGTATGGGACGCCCAGCTACGGGGTATGTAGCCTTTGGTATACCAATACTCTGTCAAGGCCCTAGTTACTAGGGTAATATGGTAGCCGTGAGTTCGGCCATACACATGTACTCTATCTGATTCTGTTTGGTGGCATAGTCCACACCTTTGATATCTGTCCGCATATGGTCCTTATCCACCTCTGTTTTATTATATATATATATATATTGTGTATTCTATATGTTGCATACTGTCTACGAAGGATTTCAAAATAAATTTCAAAAGTAATACTATATGTGGAGTGTATACTTATGTATACATATATATTGCATGCGGTATTTTTGAAACGTTGTCAAAACAGTTTTTGTGACGCACGCATGAGGTGATATGAGATGTTATCCCTTACTGATTTTACTCAACCCCCAACCTTTGAGGTGATTTTGTAGTCAGCATTCGGTAGGCCTTCTACGCTTAGTGAGGAACTTCTTTGGGGATCATGAGTGCCATGTTGTTTGGAGTCAGTTGTTTATGCATAGAGGCTCCACACCGGTTTACTATGGGTTTATGGGTGCAGTCACCGTTTTGGCATTTTGTCATATTATGGATTTTCGTTATATATTTTGTTATGCATATGTTTTAATATGTATGTTATACTTAGTATCTTATATATCTATGATATTGCATGTTCATATATGTTGCGCGTTTTGAACTATACTTATGTTTTTTTGAAAATAATTTTAATATTCGTGAATTTTGGGTAGTAAGTTCTCTATATCCTAAGCTTGTGTGAGATGGGCGGCCTATGGTTTGGTTCGCCTCGTAGGCTGGTGATAGCCTTCTCGGGTCGTGACATATATGCTCTGGACAACAATCACAAAAAGGGTTATTTATCATATGACATTCATACCTTTTTTCATTTGTTAGAAGGCCATAATGAAGAATAAGCCAGAGAAAGATTTGAATTTTTTTAGGGCCTGGAAAGCTCCAATTTGTCTTCCATTGATCGCTTTAGAGCACAAGCCTAGGAGGTGAAAAAACGGCCTCTGCTAGCATGACCCCAAAAACACTTGATCATTCCCATTTTCGGGGCTTGGTGGTTTGATTCCTACAATAAAATCACAGTTGTCAATAGGTAATAAAGATTGAAGCACCTTCCAATTCCAATTACCTTTCTCAGTTGCATAATGATAGACCGTCTTATTTCCCTCCCCTATGATATGTCCATATTCAAAGATTTAATGAGCCGTTTATCCATTGCCCACAAATCTCTCCAGAAATTGGCACTGATAGGTTGCATTTTAGGCATACTTTACATTGCATTTTAGGTTTGTTTTGTACTGTAAATTGTTATTATTCGTGTGTTTTTATGTTTTTATGTTTCTCTGATGTTTTAGGTGGATGTTGGTGGAATGTGAGGATTTTGGAGCTGTCTCTACGCATTTCAGGCAAGAATTGCATCTCTATGTAACCACGCAGAAGTAGTCATGTTGACCAGTCTTGACCGTGGAGCATTGGGCTGTGTGCTACATTGTTGGGCCGTATTTTGGACATATTTTTAAGGCTGTTATTTTCCATGGGCTGTTGGGTTAAGAAAACAATTATTTTTATTTTTATTATTTTAGCTATTTTTTTAGGAGGAGTAGGTTGTTTTCAATTAGGAGACTTAAGGCTATTTTCTCTCCCTCTCCCTCCAACATTTTGGCTTCTTCTTTCATTCGGATTGGAACTCTCATTATTTTGGTTTTAGAATGCACACAAGGATTGGAGGCCGCCACTCTCTCTCTGAAAATTATTATGGTGTTCTTCGTTTCTTCATGTGTAACTAACTCTCTATCTAGTTAAGGTATGTCAAAGTTCAATCCATAAATGTTATGAGACTTTAGTTTCAATTGTTATAAAGTATTTAAAGTACTTATTCAATTTCTGTTCTTCTGTTCCTTCATTATTATTTTGTTTGATTGATTGATAAAGACCCGTTAATTGATTGACTGAAATAGTATACTGTTAGTTAGGATTGATAGTGCGTCACATTAGTCCTAATATAGGTAACGAATAACTTGGGTGAACGTTGCTGAACGTTATTCATGTTGTGTGACTGAATAATCTGGTTTAAATGAATCGCGGTGTTTTTGGTTTCACTGGCTAGGATAGGGGTCTCTTTTGTTCTTACGACTGCCATAGATTAAATCCTGTAGGGCATCTCGGGGGTTGTCTAGTGGTTAGGGAAATAGTCTGTAGGGTGTCTTGGGGCTATCGAATCAGTAAGAAGGGATTGGTCAATTGAATGCGTCACCGTTGGCTATAACTCTGTCTATTTTAATGCTTTATGTTAATCTTTTGTGTTTGTGATCGACAAATTGAATTGAACGATGAATTACCTTAGCTGGGTCTTTATCATTATTGAATTTTTGTCAAGTTCTTTACTGCAGTTTGATTTCTTATTGCGTATTTTGTTTCTATTATTTTTCAGCTTCCACTTAAATTGCATCTCTGATCATTTTATTCTATTCATGTGGTCCCGCAATTAAGCGATTTCTAACCATTCTCCGTGGATCAACCCTGTTCACCATTTTACTCATCTTATTGTTTCTGAGTAGGTTAAAATAAAACATTTTGGAGGTTTGACACCCTGCCAAGCACTATGACCATTTCCAACAATCCAACGAAACCCTTTGAGGACACTATGCCATACTTTGACAATGCCCTTCTAGAAGTGTGATCCATTGATACTCCTTAAACTCAAAGGTATATTCCCCATCACTTCTCATATACTTGGCTCACATGACCTTAACCTACAGTTTATCACGATTAGCAATTATCTGCCAAGCAAGCTTCAACATGAAAGCCTGATTACACAGGTGAACATTCTGAATGCCAAGTCCACCTCGTTGTTTGGCTAAAAAACCATTTTCCAATATACCAAGCTATTCGTCCTATTACCATTTCCTCCTATCCACAAGAACCATCTACAAAGCTTTTCAATAACATTGACTATCCCAACAGGCATCAATGTTGTCTGTATAGTGTATATTAGGATAGCATTAAGAATAGTTTGAATCAGAGTCATACTCCCATCTAATGATAAACTTTTGGCGTGCCCGTAAATAACCTTTGCAAGACTCGGTCAATAATCGTTTGGTATGTGGTTTTGACCACTCTTTTATGGATTAAACGGACCTCGAGGTATTGACCAAGATCATCTTCCAACTTGAAACCTGCCAAGTTACTGAGACTCCTTGCCTCTCTCAAAGGAAACACCCTTTGATACATACATTAACAAATTACTCCTTACTAACGGCCTTCTTGGAAGCAACACAAAAATCTTGCAATACATCATTAACTAGGAGTACTTGTTCTCTATCCCCCCTACAAAACAATAATAGATCATCATCAGCAAAAAATAGATAGCTAATAGGGGGACCACACCTACACACCTTAAGTGGTTTCCAATTCCCGAATTCTCGATGTTTATTTATAGCATGAGCCAATCTTTCCACATAGAGGACAAAAAGATATGAGAATATTGGATCACCCGCTCTAATACCTCTCGATGGCCAAAACTCAGTGGTTGGTTGGCCATTCCACAACACCTGCATAGATACTAAAGAGACATAGAACATAATTAATTTGATAACATTATCCATGAAAGAAGCCTTCCTTAAAATGTCTTCAATAAATTCCATATTAGTCTATAATAAGCCTTTTACAAATTGATTTTGAGAACCATGTATCTGTTGCCTCTATTTTTTTCTCATGGAGTGAACAACTTCCTGTGCCAAAATGATATTTTCAGTTATGTTCTGACCAGGGATGAAACTAGTTTTTCCTTGCCGAATCAATTCTTGCAAAACAAGTTTTAATCTATTAGCCACTACTTTGGTAATAATTTTATGAAGAGTTGAGTAAAGGCTAATAGGTCTCATCTGGTTAAGTGACTCTAGATGATCCACTTTTGGAATAAGCACCAACAGTGTTTTGTTAATCTGAATAAGGAAACATATAGACTGAAAAACATCTTGAAAAAAATTAACAACAGGGGTGCCAACCCGAGGCCATTGTTGTTGGAAGAAAAAAACATTTAAACCATCATAACTATAATATTCTGCTCATTTCAGCTATGTTTCCTATAGCGATTGGAGTTTTGATTGATGATCTGTGGTGCTTTATGAGGATGAGCATGTGTGGGTTTGTGTTGTACAAATTTGAGAATAACGAGTTTTGAGAGTGGATAACTCAAGTTAGAGAAGTATGTAACTGGAGTTGTGTGACCCCTATACAACTTGAGTTAGCCAGCATTTTAACTCAAGTTAGGCGAGGTCCATATAACTCGAGTTATCTATGCAAAAGTAGGACGATGCGTTTCGGTGTTCTTCGTATTTAAAGACCCTAACCTACCCGAAATCGGTCATTTACTCCACTTCACTTCTCTCAGACGCTCCCAAACTTTCTCAAGTTGTTCCTTAACACTTCCTTTAAGTTTCTTGAGGTAAGATTGAGTTTCTAATCCTTTCCTTCCTCATGTTTTCTGCAAGATTGTGCATATTAGGGTTTTGGAATGAAATGGGTTTGCATCAATTTGGTTTTAAGTGATTTTGAGTGATTCCGAGTTATTTTAATGGATATGGTTATAGATTTGTGCTCAGGAGCTTGATTAGAGTCAATGTATATGATTGGGAGTGATTTTTATTGGTTGTATTGAGTGATTGGTCGAATTGGACAATCTGGGTAAGTGACTTACTCGAGCAAGCATTTTGGTTAACTCGAATAAGATAGGCCCGACTTTACTTAAGTTATCTTTTGGTTATCTCGAGTAATATAGGACCAGATTTACTCGAGTTATCTTTTGGCTAACTCGAGTAAACCAGACCACATATAACTCGAGTTAGCCTCTGACTTACTCAAGTAAACCGTGGTTCTGAGGGACCAAATTGTGACTTTTTGTAATTGATGATTTTTGAGAGTCTGAGGACTAATTTGGAGATTTTGACTGCTTTGAGGACTATTTGATAAATTTTCAAGTCTCAAGGACTGAAACATAATTTTACATTGGTTGACACCAAATTGTAATTTTACGTAGATTTGAATTTTGGGTCGAAAGTGATGGATTCACTTTCGAATTATATCTTGAGCGACTTTGAGGGTCTACACTTGCATTTGCATATCATGCATTGGTATCACCACAATATCACATTTTGATATTTTCTCTGTCTATATTTGTTACAACTTTGTGTGCCTGCCAGCACGAGCAGTTACCTACCAGCGGTGTTTGACTGGTGATCCTTGCTTAGACTCTCAGGTGAGAGAATAGCAGTTTCGGACACATAGGCTGTGTCTTTTGAAAATTAATATGTTTTTGGTGCGATTGGTTTAATTACGAAATTTGACTTAATAAGGGTTTGATTAATTAATAATCCGACTTATGTGATTATTAATAACCGACATTTTGTTTTGACAATGGGTCGTGACAATAACCAACTGTTTTAGGAAGGCTCATCTTAAAAACAACCTTCTTCACCTCCTCAGGTTCAATGTCACTTCCCAGCCTTTGCAAGGCCTCTTGCTTAATAATTGGGAAATAACCTTTATATCTATTGCTTGGAAGAGGACCACATTCTTTTGTGAAAATATTTTCATAATACTCAAAAGTCCCCTATTTTAACAACTCCTCATCCTAAAACCATGTTTTTCCATCCAATTTTAGCATAGAAATCTTATGTAATACCTCGCCCGTTCTGACTAGGTTCTCTGTAGTGTTCCATCCAATTTTGATTTAATCTTTGGAAGTTGTGATGGTGATTAGGTGTTTTCATTGATGATTGGATGTTTGATGATGGTTAATGGATGTATTTTCGAGGGTTTAAGGTTGCTAAGGCCCAAGAATGATCAGGGACAAATTTGAAAATGTGAAACATCAAGTATGTGGGCTGAAGTGTTGATAACATACGTTGGGGGATAGTGCAACGTACGTTATCTAGGGAAATATGATCAACGTACATTAAAGTAAGGCTAACGTACGTTGATCACTCATAATGTATGTTAAGCCTCCATAACATATGGTGTGGCCTATTTCTTCAGATCCAAGGCTATTGGAAGTTAAATAGCATATGTTATGCCATTGGGGACGTACGGTGTGACCCTATAACATACGTTGTGCTTGGAAATGATGTATGTTGCTTTGTAAATAGCTGAAATGGTGCGTTTTGATCCGTCAGTCTTTATGACACCCAAAACTCGACCCCCTTAGTTATTTCACTCTCATTTTCACTCAAATCTCTCCCAAAATTGTTCGAATCCCATCACTCCTTAACATTTCGTGAGTTAAGATAACACTTCCATTTCATTTCTTTCATCATTTTCATGCTTAGAACTCGGATTGATGTTTGGATGGTGTGGGTGACAGTTTTGCATCTAAGGTTCGATTTTGATTGTTTCTGTTGAAATGGATGTTAGAGAACGTTATATCATGTTAGATCAAGCCTAGAAATACCTAGATTTAACTTGGGTTTTGAAGATTTGATGTTGTTTTGATGTGGGCTAAGGATAGGTTCAAATTTTGGAGAAAATCTGACGATTTTGTGTCTATTTGTTGAAATTGATAGTAGATTTGTGTACTTCAGGATGTTTAGAGTTGATTTGAGTGGATTGGAACATTGGGTTTCAGTTGGAACAAGTTTTATGGCATTTTTGAAAAGGATTTTTGTCACAAGGACCAAAATGCAATATTTTAAATATTTGAGGTCTAAAATATGATTCTAAATAATTTAAAGGCCAGATTTGTAATTTTGAGTAATTAGGAACTGATTTGTAAATTCTGGAGAACTTAGAAACTAATTTGTAAATTTTTGAAAGTTCGGGTACTAATATGTAATTTTTTGAGGTATGAGGGACCAAATCATAATTTTATAGAATATTCGGTTTTGGAGATAAAAGCATTAGATCTTCGATCGCAATAGAATTTTTGACATTCTCAGAGGTTTAGGATCCGCATTTGCATTCCATGCATACTTTGTAATCCCACAGTACCGTACTATATTTGATCCTGATACAATTTGTCTATTTTCAATTTCGTTGTCTGCTTTCAGTTCTGTCTGATTTTCGAGGAGGCCAACTATCCACTGGTGGTCCATGATTTTGTATTATTTGGCACAGAATCTAGGTGAGTGTGATGACAACTCTAGACACATAGGCTGTGTCTTTTGAATCTACATATTTTTATTGTGTCTGGCTTATATATGAAATTTAATTAATTAATAACTTGGCTAAATTAAAATCTGACTTATGTGTTAAATTTGATATTTTGGTAATGGATGATATTCTGGAAAATGATTACATAATTCTAAAAATGTCTGGCTGATTGTGTAGGTTTACCTACTTTTGTAAATATGTCGTATGATATTAATAATTGTATTTATTTTATTATATTATAAATTCGTAATTTTGAAAAAAATTCTATGTTATAACTAGTAACGTATACTATGAATCTTATATTATATATATTATAGCATATTGTGTAATAACTTCTGATATTGATTTTCTATCTTTTTATATATATATATATATATTCTCTGGTTATATATTTACTATTTGACATATGTTTGGTTGTATTTTTTTATAAATATATATCTGGTTCATATGCATGTCAGCTTTAAATACTTTTGATAATTAAACTTGAATATTTGCTTTGAATATGTATGTTTTGCATATCTAAATATGCTTATACTCTATCAATTATTACATTTTCCTTTTGTAGATATTTATTTTTACTTTTATGTTTCTGACTTTGGATGCCTAGCTACGAGGTAGCGTAGCCTTTGGTATAACAAAGCTCTGTTAAGGCCCTAGTTACTACGGTAATATAGTAGTCGTGTGTCTAGCCAGACACATGTACATCTGATTCTGTCTGGTGGCATAGACCACAACGCTGCTTTCTGTCTATTTTTGGTCCCTTATCAGATACTCTGTTATAATTATTCTGTTTTTCTGGCATGATATTGATTTGAATGTTTGTCTATATTTGATCTTTATATTAGCGAGTCTGTATTGTTGATCATATCCTTATAATATAGTTTTGATGTGATCTACCAGAGTATATCCTATTGGAGTCCATGGACTGCAATGTTCACGGATACACTTTTATGATTAGATTTTGTCTGTTTCAACTTTGAGACCCTTAGGGTGTTAGATACTGTTTGGGGCCCTTAAGACTATTAGTTGTTGGCCCTTTTGAGCCGAGTATCATTTGGGCTCTTAAGGTTACCAATTTATCTGTGATTTTGTCTGGCACAGTTTCAGTATATTATGAGTGTATAATCAATGATAACAAGATATATTTTGAACTCTGTATATTTAGTTGATGAATGCTCATTTATACATATTTGTATATTCACATTCATACTCCTTTTGTTGTAAATCGAGCATTAATTGTGAGTTTTGGTACTTTAATCATTTTCATTTTCTCTTACAGTTCAATTAATTGTGTCTTGATGAAAGGAACAAAAGCAACTGTAAATGAAGCCTAAACAATGATTTTTTAGGCTTTCGGGACAAGCCACAATCTCAATTCAGTAAGACACGATTTTGGGATTGAAGTGGATGACCGTGTGATGCCTTAAATGCATGTCTCTTTTCTTGAAGACACGATCATGGTTGTATCCGTGTGATGCACGGGAGTGCGAATGGTGACGTTTCAATCAAGGTATAGACAACTTAGAGAAAGACACGGGCAGATGAAGGGAAGACACGGGCAAAAACCCTTGTCCGTGTGATGACCCACCTGAATGATATGTAAGACACGGACGGGAAAAGAAAAACACAGCCGTGTAATGTGGCCGTGTCTTTCCCAGAGTTGTGGTTTTGGGGTTTTAAGGTGTGAAACGAAACCCTAGAGAGGAGGCCCACATTAGACACTGAAAACACTCAGTTTTGGAAGGAAAAACATTGGGAACTTAAGGAGAACTCATTATGTACCAAGATCGAAGGAATTGTGCGAAAGATTGAAGGATTCATCATAGGATTTTCTTCTCTCTCTAGGTTTTCTTTTGATCTTGTTGTTTATCTCTCTAAAAGTATGAACTAAATACTTTGTGCATCTAGGTGTGATGAATCCTAGATTAACTACATGATGGATTTTGATTGTTTTTCTTTCAGTTATTTATGGAATTGAGATTGAATTATGATTTCAATTGTTGAATTGATTGTTGCTAGCCTTTCGATTCAATTACTGATTCATACATGTGCAATTAAGAGATTCTATGTGTGATAAATCATTCATAATTGAAGGAAGTTGCATGCAAATCTAGAGATAGGTTGACATAAATCTTCTGGATTAGGGTCAAACCTAATAGTGAAATTATTAGATTGATAAGGCAATAATAGGGGTTTTGATTAGGAAGAGATTTCGGTTAATCAACCTAGTAGTTAGGCATTAGAAAACTCGAGAGAGAGGTTAACATATTAAAGGAATTTCCACAGTCTAATTGCCTGGATAACTATTTGAATAACAAGATTTTGGCACTTAGTTTGGTCTAGAGAAATTTAACGTCTAGGTGCAGTTTTTCTATTGATTGATTCTATATCTGTTCTGTTATTTCTTATTTTCTATTCTTGTATTGACTTTATTTATTATATTTGTTTTAAATCACTTAATTTGAAGGTTAAATAACAGAGTGAAAGTGAGTAGCTAATAATCGTAGTCTCTGAGGGATATGACACTCGGTACTCAAAGATCCACTAGCTATAGGCGATATGTGCATTTGCCTCAAGTTTGTAGGTGTAAACCAGCGGATAACCAAGTTTTTGGCACCGTTGTCGGGGACTAGGATATTAGAAAAATTTGAACTTTATTAATCTAGCCATTTTATTTATTTTATTTTTATTTTTCTCAGATCATTGTTCCTTTTCTTGTTTTCTTTTGTCTGTCTATTTAGAATTACGCTTTGGTTTGCTTGTGTTTGTTTTCTTCAGGTTTTGTTAGTATATGACCCGAGGAAATCCTTCTGGGTTAGTTTAAGCAGACCTTAATATTGAAAGAATAGTACTATAGGACCTTAGAAACAGGCTCAGAGAAAGGGCAGAAGAAATAGACAGGCAAGGAGAAATGAAGATGAATCAACAAGTTGTAGCAGATCAACCTGCCAGACTGTGCTAGATCGAATATGATGGGGATTGAGTCTAGAATTGTGAGACCAACTGTTGCAGATAATAATTTTGAGATCAAGTCGAACATTATTCAGATGGTGCAACATTTTGTTCAGTTCGATGGGTTACAAGATGAGGACCCAAATGCTCATTTGGACAACTTTCTGGAGATATTCAATGCATTCAAGATTAACGGGGCCACCAATGATACAATCAGATTAAGATTATTTCCATTCTCACTCATAGCTAGAGCTAAGCAGTGGTTGAACTCATTTCCTAAAGGGTCTATTACTACATAGGAGCAAATGGCAGTGAAGTTCTTGTTGAAATATTTTCCACCTGCCAAGACTGTAAAGTTGAGAAATGACATCTCTTCCTATCAACAGATCGAGTTAGAATCACTCTATGATGCTTGGGAGAGGTTCAAAGAGTTATTGAGGAGATGTCCACATTATGGATTACCTACATGGATGCAAGTTCAAACTTTTTACAATGGTTTGAACCACGACACTAGACAGATGATTGATGCTACAGCTTAGGGTACATTGAATAACAAGACACCAGAGGCTGCTCAAAATTTGATAGAGGAGATGACTATGAACAACTATTAGTGGCACACAACACGTTTTAAGCCAGTAAAGTCAGTAAGGGTATATGATGTGGATGCAGTAACAACTTTGGCTATTCATGTTAAGGCTCTGAGCAAGAAGATTGATGGATTTTCTGGAGCTCATTAAGTAGCTCATGTAGGGTGTAGTGAGATGACTGAGGGTCAAAGGACTTAGGATTGCATAAAAAATGTGAACTATATAGGTTATGGGAGTAATCAGCAGAATAATCCCTACAGCAACACATAATTCAAGGTGACAGAATCACCTGAACCTTTCATGGGGAGGTTAGAATCAACAGAGATAGAATCCACTATCTAGGTTTCAGCAGCCACAACAGTCAGTGAAGCAAAACTTGGGGGAGTTGATAAGCAAGTACATTGAAGCTTCTGAAAAAAAGGTTCACACATATTGAGACTACTGTGATAAATCAGGGGGCCTCAATCCAAAATCAAGAGGCTTCTCTCCACAATTTAGAGAATCAGATTGGGCAGATAGCTAATTTGCTATCTTAAAGGCAACCGAGCTCCCTACCGAGTAACACTGAAATAAATCCTAAGGAGCAGGTTCATGCTATATTTGTTAATGGGGTTGATTATGGCAATGTGGAGGGAAGCATGGAAGAAGAAAAGGCTCAGAAGAAAATTAAGGTAAATAAGGTAGAAGATGTTGAGCCAAAAAGGGTGCTTCGCGAATACATGCCTCGTGTTCCTTATCCTACAGCACACTGCCGGAGGTAGCATATGAAAGCAGCCTTGGGTGATATTGAGAAACCAACCGCCAAACCCAAGTAACCACTACCTGTAGCTGAGGCTAATAAGAAGAAAGAGAAGGTCGAGCTACCTCATACATCCCCTGAACTACCGGTGAAGCTACAAGACCCAAAGAGTTTCTTTATCAATCTTACTATTGGTAGTTCAGACATTGATGATGCATTAGATGACTTAGGTGCTAGTGTCAATGTGATGTCGTATGATTTATTTGAAAAATTGGACTTAGGAGAATCCACACCGACTAGGGTGCTTATGCAATTAGCTAATAAGTCTATTGTGCATCCTAGAGGCATTGTAGAGAATGTTTTGATTAGGGTAGGAGATTTGATGTTTCCTGTTGATTTTATGATCCTTAACATGATGTGTAATTTGGAAACGCCTTTTATCTTAGGATGACCATTCTTAGCTACTTTTAGGTCCAGTATTGATGTGTATGATAGGGTGTTAAACCCTTAGAGTCGAGGATAAGTGTGTTCAAATTAAGGACTCTAAGATTCAACACCATTCTGACTCACATTCTACTGCAAAAAAGGTTGTTTTGTATAGTGTGGTGTAGGTACCTGACAAGGAAGAGTCAAGTGATGCACCCAAGGTTCATGAAACGATTCCTAAAGTGAAGAAGAGAAGGCTAAAAACTTGGAGAAAGAAAACCAAGAAAGAGACGCTTGAGCCATTGCAACCAAAAGCCGAATCAATAGCGATGTGTCATCTCATACAGCTCATTAAAAGTAAGGAGGTGAATCAATGCAATGTGCTAAGGTGTGGAGTTGGTGCAAATGCTTCACATAATGCATACAAGCCCCCGTGATAGGTCTTATCCACCAATGTCAAGCTAGTGACGTTAAAGAAGCACTTCTTGGGAGGCAACCCGAGTTTGGTTTTCGTTGAGAGTTTCTTTGTTTTGCATTTTTATTTCGGTTTGTTCTTAGTTTCAAATTTTGTTTTATTTAGTTGAGTTTGTTATTTTGTTTTAGTTTTCTTTAGTTTTTCAAGGGCTTTTCACAGACTTGGATGAAATTCAAACCAAGACTAATCTCTATGGACCTATTTTCGGGAAAGTTCCAGAACTTCTTTCTTTTATTCCCCTTCTCACTTGCGCTATTTGTTTTAATTATGTACATTGAGGACAATGCACAATATAAGTGTGGGGCAGGGGTGTGGAAATTTTGATCGAATTCTTGATGTTGTGGCTGTGGGATATGCATATGCGATTGTGTCGATAAATTGAATGGTTGAGAATGATGAATATGCCTTTATTAGTCTGAGATTTGAATTGTTTATTCTAGATTCAACTTGATTTTGGAGCTTGTGATCAATTTTTTCGCTTTGGTTTGCTCATCTCATTTAGTTAATTGATTAGGTTGTTGAGTAATGACTTGAATAATAAGGGCATATAGTGTAACACCCTTATATCCTATGACGTGTAACGTAATAATTTAACCCAATAGAAAATAAACACGTAGCACATCATATATGTATATATGTACATAGCAAACATCATACATAAAGTCATATAAACAAAAATCTTTAATATATATATACAAATATAAATTCATTGTACTACAAAACTCTACACATGCAAAATTGGCAAAATGCAAATGAGGAGGAGGAGGGAGCACATGACATCAGCTGGCCGACCTGTGGTGAACTGATGTCTATCATCTGGAAGCTATCTATAACAAAAATCTATCTTTACCTATGACTTGAAAAAATATTTGCGCTTTATATGAATCGCAACACAATGAGTATAAACTATCATAGATTAAATTCAGGTAAATACAAATATTAACTATATAATCAGATAACTACAATATATGAACGTGTTCATATGACTCTGTATTTCACTTTATTTGTTGTCACCAAGCAAGCCAAGTACCGCCCCAGAATTCCTGTATATTTGTATAGTTGTCTGGTCAGCACCGTATGAAATTGACCCGTAGGTCCAGTATGAGTTTGACCTGTAGGTCCAGTATGGGTTTGACTCGTAGGTCCAGTATAAAATGCGAATACTAGAGACAAATGGTCACAACTCCTTTGTTAAGTCTAGTATGTATGCAACAACAACTAATCATATAACTCTTATACATGTAATGCATTCCAATCTGTATACACAATCAATAGTCTCAACATATCCATATAACATATCATAAACAACTCACAACTTATAGCATATGACACATATAAGTAAGTAATCATACATTTATCCATGTATTCACATCCTGAGAATCATTTTAGCAAGCACATACATATATACAAATCATATAAAACACATTTGAACTTAGTCTCAAGTTTATACTCACCTGTTCAGGATAGATAATTCGAGCTATGAACCTGATCCAGCATCCTCTCTACTGCTATAGGTCTTATAGTATATAATCATATTAGTTCTAATCCCTATTTCTTTATGCAATGCTTTTTTATGCATGGGATGCATAGAACTAATAAACTTAAAATCCCATTATTATCACTGAACATATCATATTAATTTCTACATATCTAGAGTTACGGATCTCCAAAAATACTTCTATAAATTTCCTCTGAAAATAGACATATTAAGCTTTCTTTGGATATAAATTAATAATTCTAATTCAATTGCTATACTTTTAGACAAATTTCTAAATATAGGGATTTTGCTGCCTATTTCTGTACTTAGACAAAATGGACATGTCAAGTATTCTGGCAATATTTCATTCATTTCATATCCAAATTCACTTATGTAAACCAGGTTTTAAACTAGACATATTGAGATCTTCAACCATATGAATCTAGTTTCCTAATTCAATATGTAAGATATATGGAAAATTTTCAAGCTTACAGCACCCTAACAGAGTACTTGCAAATGAACAACATTCAATTGAACCACTATAAATTACACTATCAAGATCCAATCAACCCAATATTTTTCATGCTTATATATAGCATAATGTAAAACAAAAAATCCATTTCTAAGGTTTCCAACATCACCATGCAATCTGAATGTTCCTCCAGAATCCAAAATCTGTGCAGGTCATACCATTTTGACCATAAATATCAAACAACTCAAAATTATCTTAAACTATTTCACAGGCATATCGAAGACACACAAATACACAACTTATATTCTTGCGTTTGTTGAAATTTTGTTTCTAGGTAGATCAAAAGTAAGGTGTAATCAAATTCTTGTTAAGAGTTTCAATGAGTTCAGAGTTACCTTTGCCTTGTTTCTTCTATGAAGAGACTGATAGTCAATTGTTTGAGAGTTGTTTCAAACATAAATTTGGGACTGCAAGGTTGTCTTTGTTTCAATGGTTTTCGAGGAACATAAAGGATTGAGGAAGAGTTGGGTTTTCTTTATATGAGAGGAATAAAGTTGGGTCGGTCAATTTTGTTTTATTTCATAATTTATTCTAATCATATACACCTAAGTGTAGCTGTAAACTTGAACACTTTGAGACTAATTTTACTCATGAATTAACTAGGTGTCACCTTTTGAGTATAATTGATGAACACTCAATTATACATGTTTGTATTGTTGAATTCCTATCATTTTGGTTATAATTGAGTTGTTTTATAGTATTTTATTTGTTCATATTTTTGTTTTCAAGTCATGTGATGATGTTTTTATAGAATTGAATGAAAGCAAGCCAAAACGAAGATTAAACAACAACTTTTGAGGCTTTCAACACAAGACACAGTCTGGGACCACAAGACACGGCCATGTAATATCGTGTCCTATTCATCATTGTTAAATGCACCTCTAGGATGTAAGACATGGTTTGGAAGACTAAGACACGACCGTGTAATTTCATCATCTACCGGTGTCCTATTCGCTAGAGTTAAGTGCACATTTAGAATGTAAGACACGACCTTGGAGCCCAAGACACGGTCGTGTCTTAGGAG
>CAODLS010843826.1:0-10616 GCA_948243855.1 Flueggea neowawraea
TCATATAGCCAAGTTTACTTGCCCAGCTAGTCACGCTTGGTTGAATCAATTATGACCATTAACGATAAGTTAAAATAGCTAAACTCAACTACACATCTTAAATGTGTTAAGGGTTCTAAGGGTAGGTAGTACCAAGAACCACATGTTCACGGTAAGGTCTCACACTAAGAAAAGTGAGATCGTTTTTCAATCTTTTCCATCCTTATGGTCGTGTATATAACACACATGGTATGATCATATGTTGTGGTATTTTTTCATTCTCTTGGAGGAGTGCATGTTTATACAACATTATCAACATCACATAGAAGCTACGGTTACAATGTATTTTGTCATCTAATATTAATCCACACTTAACAGGATTACTTCTGGTTTTAAGATAGAATATGCTAAAAATCTCTCAATTTTAGCATTTGATCATTTAATGATCGCTATAGGAATTTATCCTATGACGTACGTATCTTTTCATACGATTTTTTCTTGCCCTTTACAATGAACTCACAATTGTACAATGCAAGACAACCTCTTGATTATGAACGCGCTCTCTTTCTACGTTCAAAATCGGCCTCATCTTAGTTCTTCCCCCCCCCCCCCGATGAACTGGGAAAACTAAGGTAAACACCAGTGTGAATGGATTACTTCTCTGTCCAACATGCTTTCATACTCAACGCTACAATAAATGTTAACTCTCAATATTTGTGCTCGTGTATTACTTATGATGATCTTATTAAAGATCATGTTTTAAGGGATTACATAATTCGTGTGTCATATGGGTCTTAAGGAACATATTCCTTATGGGCTTTTATTAACGAATCTACAATCACGTCTCGCATGGATTTACATTATAATTTCACTTCTTCTTGTGAAACTTGTGCTCAAATTTACTTGTCCTTGTACAACCAAGTTTTTTCCAACATGATACTTGGTCTCGATTTGCTTAAACTAATAAAAGATCTTCTCAATCCTTAAGCAATCGAGGTCGACTATCATTAAGGACCGTTAAAGGTTCTTTAGCTGATTAATGCTAAGTGGACTATTCCACTATATAGCCAACCTTCATATTTTAGTACAGCTAACAAAGCTATGGTCTTAGCTTCTCTTGTCACACACTTATATGTGTTCCTCATTATTACGTGGAATGGATTTTCTGCTAAATAAGAACACATAACCAGATATGGACTTCCTTATAGTCCATATCATTACATGGAGTAGCCACTGTGTCTCATTGTATCGTCAGTATCGTAAGCCCTTATGACAACACAGTGTCTTGCAGTGTCTCTAAAGCATCCAAGTATCTAATTCACTACTTTCCAACATCCTTCTTATGTGTTGGATCAATATTTACTAGCTAACTTGACTGCATAACAAACTCTAGGCATTATGCACATCCAGGCATAAATTTGTTTATTACAAGACATGGTCTTGTAATCAACACATGTACTCTATATTACAAAAAATATTCACATGACATTTGTACGAAGAACATTCCTTACACGTTCTTCCTCTCACATAGGTTTATAGACATATACACTTACTAAGAGACTTGCTCTTATTCATTGGATATCTATGGGTTATGCATTTCTACATCTTAAAATATTTAAGTACTTTGTTGATCCATCTCACAGAGAAGAATAACAACTCACTCAAACGATCTCTTGGAGTTTGACTCCAAGGTCAACCCATAATATATATCTCAAAGTTGGATCACGACCAATCTTTTGAGTCATTCAAGTATGCTAGACTAATTCTAGCTACAAGTGTGATGTTCGCACTAGGTTAGAATGACAAGATTCACTTTGGCATTATCATAACATACATGAATATATCATCTCTCTCGAAAAATGTCTAAGTTCTTATCTTGGACAATGAAACCATTCGGTTAAACCATATATGTTTCTTCTCCAAATTCTCTTTTGAGAAAATGAGTCTCTACATTTCATAATATAGGTCGAGGCATATACTAGTTCGAATGACCAAAGTCTATTCATTGAAGGTAAACCTTTCAACAAGTTGGAATTTTCAATCTCGTTGAGGAAATTCCCTTTAAGCAATTATTGATATCTTACACGATATATCGTTCACGTATCCACTTATTTTCAATAGGTGTTCACCTTTTGGGTAGATCAACCAATTCTTAAACATGGTTCAATCTCAAATGTCATTCGCACTTCCATTGCTTAATCCATATAACTCTCACTGGGATGAGTGAACCTCTAACATACTCATAGGTTCGTCCTTGACTTGTGGGGTTGCTAAAAGGATCATCATCGATTCATTTATCAAATAAATGTCGTCATAAGACTTCATTTAGCAAAAAAATATCGTCGTGAGATTTTGTTCCTTTTAGTTGTACACATTTAAAAAACACTCACACTGGGTTCAAGCTCCATATAGGAACTCCCACTGGGTTTAAGCTCCCTATAAGGACATTCATTAGGCTCAAGTTCAAGCTCCCTACAGGAATTTTTACTATGATCAAGTTCATGCTCCCTACAGGGACTCCCATTAGCATTAAGTTCCCTATTCCCTTTGGAAAATAGGAATCTTGCTCCTACTAAAATCAAGATTAGGAACATCTGCACACGCTTGAGGTAGATGGGATAAAAGTTAAATCGTTCCAATATCTAGTCAATGCATCCTTTCTGAAGAAAGAGATAGCAATCCTTTGGGTCAATAGATCAATCTCTTGATATTTTAAATCCCAATGACTCAGTCGATGCATTCCTTTCGAAGACAGAGATAACAATCGCTCTAATCAATCTCTTAAGATTTTAAAACCAAATGATGTAATATAATGATTTACATTACTCAACCTTTTACCTCATCTCTCATCCTCCTCAAGAATTCTCCCACTTGGATGGAGTGATCCTAAAGTTTTTAGTTCTTGAATCTCAAATAAAGTGAAATATTTTCCATTTTAATCCAGTTAAGAAATCTATTCCTTTGGAATGTGATTTCTTATAACTCGTTACTATCCCAATTTTCCATTTTTTGACGACAAATGTGTCATTTGACACAGTAGGGTATCTAACACCTCACACATCTTAATCTTTTCAACCAATGTTTCTTGAATATTGACAATACATCTATTGGTTTCAAATGGTTCAAGTTATACAGTCAACCAATCCACAATTCATGAGATGTACAAGTAACAGACTTAGAGAGCATACGAATTTTGAACTTTGTAGCCTTTGCCATCATAGTTTTCACCATATTGAGGAGAGTTTCACCATATTGAGGAGAGTTTCATTTCTCCTTTTCGCTATGCAGACTTTTGCAGAGTATAGGAACAAACAGTTTATGTTCACTTCCCTTTCATCACACAAAACTTTGGACTTATCTTATAGACGTTCACAATGCACAAAACTTTATTTGATTCTCATATATACTAGCAAGAAGTAAGAACTAACTTGGTTATTCTTACTTATGAAAAATCAAATAGATATGATTGCACCTTTTACAATTATATATACAGGAATGACAAAGCGTTAGGCCTTAGTCTTTCCCTCTCATTCTTTTGACGTCAAACATCAAAAGTGGATTAATAGAAATGAGAATTCAGCTCAAAGTGTCTTTTGAAATAGTATCGTCTCTAGTATTCCTTATTTGTAATGCTCACAATTAGACAACTTAAACTTACACAATTGCCTAATACTCCCACTTCAGCTAATTGATCTATTCGATTTCGCCAAAGTGTTTGAGTTGTGTGCATTAACTTCACATAATCCCTCATAACCATGCGAAGTGGCAACAAATGGAAATTAGGACTTCAATAGTTAGGTCATTACCTTAACTAAAAATCATTTTTAATGTCATAGTAGCTTACACTCAAACATGATCTAATAAATTCCGTTATTGTTAGAACGCG
Organism: Flueggea neowawraea; assembly: GCA_948243855.1. NCBI lineage: Eukaryota > Viridiplantae > Streptophyta > Magnoliopsida > Malpighiales > Phyllanthaceae > Flueggea > Flueggea neowawraea. The sequence goes on from CAODLS010843826.1 coordinate 3,866, forward strand.
AATTGAAGGCAAACTTCAATAAGGTCACAATAGAATCTATTGCAAGGAAATGTTTGGTTTTACACAAGACTAGCTTGCACAAACCAACACCTTCAACTCCCACATTTGAGTTGTTCCTTGCATGCTCAACTTATTCCTTATTAGAATTAGTTGGAGTTCAATAAAGTCACGTCAAAATTTCATTATAAGGATCCTTAAGATTGAAAAAATCGTCAACCAACGACGAAATTCAAGTAAACAACATTGAACAAGGCAATTCTTCTCACTTACGTGAGTTTGAGCTACATTCTCTCAAAGGTGCATCGACCCACATGTGATGTGCCTTTGATAGTTTAACATTTTACGCACAAAAATGTTAATGTTGTTCATGTTCAAGGATTTCCTCAAACTTTTGTCTAATCTCTCACTTCTGAAGGACTTAAGGTTCTTAAACCTTTTCTTTGCCTCAGTATTGAAATTTATCCTATAGAATTAGACATTGTCGAATTCCTCATAGTCTCTTTTATGAGACAAACGTGGGTTAGGTGCAACTCTATTTGCTCCTAACTTCTAGGCAATTAGTGGTTAACAACTTTGGACCTCATCCTTGATCAATCTACGATCAGTATCACTAGCTCTCTAATCATGTAGGCCTTACGCCTATACTTACATGATTAGGATATTCATAACAAGTATCAGCATTGATGGTCAAAGACCACAAGCTAAGTTATTGTCACACTAACTAACCTTTCCTAAAATGCAACTTACGAGTATATTGCATCTTGATACTTGCAAAATAGCCAAGTGAATTCATCATCTTTTACATTAAGAAGATGATGGACGTAATGGAATTTCTCACTTCCACGTCTCATAGACATTTCAGTCCAAAGTGTTAAGTGATATTATACTCCTTCTTGAATTCAACCATAACCAAGTTCAAATTGGGCACGAGCTTTTGCTTTTAGAGTACACACTAGATTATCATAATCTAGGTTTTAACGATTGTTGCCGCCCAATCCCAACGTAACTCAACATACGTCCACGTATGGCTCGATATCAATCGACTTAACAAGCAGTGAATATCACAAATAAACATGATAAAAAATCAAATACATTGTAAAGACATAGTTGCACACAAGCAATTCATAAACAATACACATATATTTACTATCCAACCAAAAATTAAACTAGTATAGTCTCTTATTAAACTTTGAATCGAAATGTACACTGGGTGCATATTTATCATCTCAGTCTTAACAATTAACTATACTGTATTTAATCTCATAGATAATAAATAAACTAGCATAATCTCTTATTAAACTTTGAATCGAAATGTACACTGGGTGCATATTTATCATCTCAGTCTTAAATATTAACTATACTATATTTAATCTCATAGATAATAAATAATGATTGTTTGGATTAACATTTAAATTCCAGTCGACTTAGGAGAATCTATATTGGTCATCTCAATTATTAAGGCAAATTCAATAATTGGACAATATATACAATACACAAAATATTGCATATTAAATCAAGACAAATTAACGCAATAATAAGCCAATACAATAAATGGAATCATCATCATTTATTGAACCAGCATACAATGCAAACAATTGATCTCAAAGTTAATAGTTAATACCCAAATATTAACATTGGGCAGCATTAACACAACCAATGATTATAAAATTACCCCAAAATAATACTATATGAATATAGTATCTTATCCTTTGCCTTTGTCTCTCAATTGGATACACAATAGATCATAATCCAACGTGTTATAATAGAATTCATAAGTGGTCACACCAACTTCTCGAGAATTCTACAAAATATACGACCTTAAAGTGGATCTCCTATTTCTCATTATCTCTTTTCGCGATCATTGAGTAATATTGGACATACCATTTTCTTTTGCCTTTTCTATCTAGAATCTCTAAATGGCTTCCAACAACACTTAGGAAACCATGTTCTCACGAAATTCTAGTATGGACCAATTACCTTGCCAATATCGGTGATGGAAATCATATACCTTCATCACCATTGCACACTTAATGCATAATTATATTCTACCAATTACGAACACCATCTTCCCAAAATATTCATTTTTTGGAGTTGTACAAATTTTCTTTAATTTGCACTTTATTTGAACCAATATGGTTTTACTCCATTTGTTTATTTGTAACAAATTACAAATAAAATGGGCATATACATACTCGCGTATTACTCAAATAATTGAAATCTCATTCCAATTATCTAAATGAGAACCATATTTGTACATTTAAGAATCAATTATTTTGAAAAACTAATTTTCAAAATAATTCTTGATAGAAATTCATTTTTTAAAATTTTTAAATAATTTTTATACACCAAACAAATTGGGAAAAAAATTTTGAAACTCAAAAAATTGAGACAAATATACCAAAATTTTCAAAAAAATCAACAATAATTTTTTCAAAAATTTTGCAAAAAATGGAGGTCGGGACACATGTCAAGAAGAAGGATGGAAGTCTTCGTATATGCATCGATTACCGATAGCTTAACAAGGTAATGGGAAAGAACCAATATCCACTTCTGATGATAGATGATATGTTTGACCAGTTACAGGGAGCACAATGGTTTTCTAAGATCGACTTGAGGTTGAGATATCACCAATTGAGGATCAGGGGTGAGGATATTCCCAAGATAGCTTTTGGTACTAGGTACGGTCATTATGAGTTCTTGGTAATGTCGTTTTGGTTGACTAACGCACCAACAATATTTATAGATTTGATGAATATGGTGTTTAGACCGTGCCTAGATTGGTTTGTTATCGTCATCATTGATCACATTCTGATCTACTCGATAAGTAGGGAGGAGCATGACAATCATTTGAGGTCAATTCTACAAACACTGCGAGAGCATCAACTTTATGTGAAGTTCTCGAAGTGTGAGTTCTGGCTAGAGCAGGTATCGTTTCTGGGACATGTGGTGTCCAAAGACAGTATTATGGTGGATCTGAAGAAGGTAAAGGTAGTACTCCATTGGGAAAGGCCTAAGACCGTTGCGGAGATTCGGAGTTTCTTGGGGATGGCTGGGTATTATAGGAAATTCATCTAGGAATTTTCTCGGATTGCAGCTCCTATGACCCGATTGACCCAAAAAGGGGTAAAATTTGTTTGGTCTGACAAATATGAGTAAGCTTGTTGCCAGTTTGGGAACCGACGATTTCAGTTTCTGGAATGAAGGAACCGAAACCAAACCGTGGTTTCCACGGTTTGGTTTGGTTCCAGTTCAGTTCAATTTTGGTTCCGGTTTTGATCGATTAAACCGTCGGTTCTGGTTCCGGTTCGGTTCCCTCTTTTTTTTGAAATTTTGTTTTTAATCCGCTATTTTATCCTGTCAATTTTTTTTCGGTTTGTCAATTTTGTTATATTCAATAATTAATTATAGTACCAATAATACATTGTATTCCAAAGATTTTTTTAAATAATTTCCAAACAAATTAATTATTCTACTAGTAATTACATCACATAATTTAAAACAAAATTAAAAAATAAACTCATTAAATTTTATTAAATGTAATGAAATAACAAAATAACTAAATTAAACTATAGTAAAAGAGTAGAAGGAATTTGAAAAATGTAATTGTAAAAAATAACTTTAAGAAATATAGAAAAAGTAATTGCAATAATAAAATATATAAATAATTAATAAGAGCAATTTAGAGCAAAATAAATTTTTAGAGAGAAAAAATAGTGTAAAATTGCTAGGAATAGGGTAGGGATATTTATAGGGTTAAAAAAGGAAGCCGGTTTGACTGTTTCTAGAGGGATGGAACCGGAACCTAAACCGCAACCCTCTGATTTTAGTCGACCAGTTTCGGTTTTGGTTCAGTTCTGGTTTTGACTGGTCCGGTTTGTCGGTCCCGGTTCAAATTTTGCATGTCTAGATGTGAGGATAGTTTCCAGAAACTGAAAAGTTGTATGACGAGCGAGTCAGTGTTGGTTTTGTAGTCGGGCTCTGGAGGTTTTTCCATATACTATGACGCATCTAGAGTTGGCCTAAGTTGTGTATTGATGCAACATGGCAAGGTGATTGCCTATGCATCGAGACAGCTTAAGAGGCATGAACAAAATTACCCGACGCACAACTTGGAGTTAGCAATAATGGTGTTTGCACTCAAGATCTGGAGACACTATCTGTACAGAGAGACTTTTGAGATCTTCACATATCATAAGAGTTTAAAGTACATTTTTGGATAGCGAGACCTGAATCTGAGGCAGAGATGTTGGCTAGAATTGCTGAAGGATTATGATTGCACCATATCATATCATCCTGGTAAGGCTAACGTTGTTGCTGATGCTCTGAGTAGGAAGTCGGTGGGTAGCTTAGCTCATATCTCTATTGAGAGACGACCTACAGTGTCTAAATGGCAGCGTCTGATGGAATCTGGAGTTGAGCTACAGTTCAAAGACTCTGGGGCTTTGATTGGTCATGTTGAGGCGAGGCCTATATTGTTGGATCGGATCTGAGAGGCTCAAAAGAAGGATTCTAAGATGCAAATTTTGATGGAGAAGGTGAGATCATCTGGTGTACCTGGGTTCAACATTGATGACTCTGGAGTCCTATTGTTTTGACTGAGATTGTGCGTACCATTCTCTGGTGGATTATGCGAGGAGATTATGACCGAGGGTCACAACTCCACATATTATGTACACCTAGGGTACATTAAGATATATTGACACCTTCGAGAGTCCTATTGGTGGCCAGGGCTGAAGAGGATATCAACGAGTTTGTCAATCGATACTTGACCTGTCAGTAGGTCAAGTTTGAGCATCAACGTTCTTCTGGGTTGTTGCAGCAGTTACTCTTTTAGAGTGGAAGTGAGACCATATTACGATGGTTTTTGTGGTTGGATTATAGAGGACACCTTCTGGATACGACTCCATCTGGGTTATTATTGACTGATTGACCAAGTCGGCACATTTTCTTCCTGTCAAGACGACATATGGAGCGGCACGCCTAGCGAAGATATATGTGGAAAGGATTGTATGTTTGCATGGTGTGCCAGTCTCTATAGTGTCAGACAAGGGACTTCAGTTCACCTCGCAGTTTTAGCGTAAACTGCAAGAAGAGTTGGATACTCGATTGGACTTTAGAACTGCATTTCATCCGCAGACCGATGGTCAATCCGAGCACATGATTCAAACTTTGGAGGACATGTTGAGAGCGTGTGTTGTGGATTTTGCTGGGAGTTAGGATTCCTATTTGGCATTGGTAGAGTTTGCATATAACAACTCATACCATTCGAGTATCGGGATGGAGCCTTACAAAGTATTGTATGGCAGGAAGTGTAGATCTCCTTTGTGCTGGGCTAATACCGATAAGAGAGAGCCATTGGGGATACATCTCATCCTGAAAACTACTGAGAAAGTTAGATTGATCCAGCAGAGGATCCGGACTGCTCACAGTCATCAGAAGAGTTGTGTTGATCCAAAGTGTAGACATTTAGAGTTCACTGTGGGTAACCATGTATTTCTCAAGGTATCGTCGATGAAAGACATAATGAGATTTGAGAAGAAGGGCAAGTTAAACCCGAGATACATCGGTCCGTTTGAGATTATTAGCTGAGTTGGAGCCGCGGCTTATGAATTGGAACTATTTCCCCAATTTGCTTCTGTCCATCCAGTATTCCATATCTCGCTTCTGCGAAAGTATGTTTCTGATCTATTACATGTTTTGGAACCATAGTTAGTTGTGGTGCGACTTGAGTTGTCCTATGATGAGGTTCCAATAAGGATTGTTGACCGACAGATCAAGAGACTCAGGAATAAAGAGATAGCATTGGTGAAGGTGATCTGGAGGCATCAGTCAGCTGAGGAGGCCACTTGGGAGGCCGATGATGAGATGTGTTGTAGATATCCGCATTTGTTTGAATATGTAGATCTTTAGGTTAACACCTTTTGTCTCTATCTCTGTTCATGCATATCTGCATCTCTGTTTTTCATGTTTTGTTCATATTTGCATATTTGGGTTCGGGTGAGTTGGAGATTCGATGATGCTTATATGGAGTTTTGAGGTTAGGATTACTCCTAGATAGTTTTGACTTGGTGTCTGTTGAGGAGATTTTGGATATGGTTCTTAATTTAGAACTTGGATTGCTTCTAGCTTAGACTTAGTTCCTTGGAAATTTGGGGATGAATTTCTTTTGAGGAGGAAAGTATGTAATACCCCGTCTGTTCTAACCAAAATCTGGTAGCATTACGTTCAGTCTTCGAGGTAAATTGAGCTTTCAAATTGTTAGTATTGAGTGAGAATGCTTTTGAGGCCAAGTTGTGCGTGCAAGACACGCTGAAGGCCATCTACGTGCGTTGGAAGAGGTTCTACTCACGTAGACGAGTGTTTGAGTTAGACCGTGAACGTGCCTCAGGGCGTCAACTTGTGTGGGTGATGTTCTGTATGCGTTGAACATTATTAAGACTTGGACCGTGAGCGAGAGTGATGATCTACTTGCATTGTTAGAGTGAAAAACACGTTGAAGATGGATTCGAGAAGGAGAGGTCACCAGATCGACCATCTACGTGCATTGCATAAGGTTTGCATGGAAGAGAACACACGTTGATTCTAGATCTGAGGGTAGGAAGTCACCAGATCTGTCATCTACGTACGTCGAAGCCTCGTCTATGCACACAAACCTTGTTCAGTTTGCGTAGAAGTGGGCCCAACGCAAGTAGATGTGTCAAGTCAGGACCAATTTAAGTGACACGCAACGTTTCAGTTCCATGGGTCTATT
>CAODLS010843831.1:0-18654 GCA_948243855.1 Flueggea neowawraea
AATACTCTACGTGACCTCTGGTCCTGCCACCATCTGGCAGCTCGACCATCCAGTAAAAATGAAGCCAACCGCACTCTCGCAGCATCATCTGCAAGCTCAATGGCCTCAAAACACTGCTCCACTGTAAATGTGAAGTCCTGAGGGTCCTCCCCCAATCTACCCGAAAATCTCGACGGAGAAAGTTTCATAAACCTCGCAAGTCGAGACGCAGCATCAGACTGAGATGCTGTGGGAACTGTCGCAGGTGTAGGTACTGCAACTGTCTCAAGCTGAAGTGGATGTAATGGCAGTGCCGCAACAGGCGAAACAGTCTGGCCTCCAATAGCCTGACCAACTAACAGTGCCTCTACTCTCATCAAGACCTGAGCAAATCTCTCTAACACATCCGCCTGACCAACAGGCGCTAACTGTGGCTGTGGTGCCGCAACCTTAGGTAAACTAGCCGTCTCATGCTGATCGACTACAAAATACTCAGCAGCATCAACAGGCTGGCGTCTAGGTCTTCCACGACCTCTGCCACGACCTCTACTGCATGGACGCTCCATATCTACATCAACAAATCACGTATGAAATATCAATATGCAAATGGTTGTCACAGTACCGAGCCAGAGATCAAAGAATGCACAGAAGTAAATCACACTGACTCGATCAAAGATACTTAAGCTCCAAACCAAACCCAAACTACATGAACACCTAATTTTATGAAACCTAGGCTCTGATATCACCTTTGTCATGACCCATTTCCGGAACCATGACCGGCTTATGAGGCGGACCATCTATGGAAGCCCGACCCATCCCGCACAAGCCTTTCAGAGATTCAGAAATTCTACCCATCATTTAATTTTCAAAACATTTATTGGAAAATAAATATTTTATAGATTAAAACAGTTTATATATAACTCAATATATAAAAATATAAACCATATACTCTGGTAAAACCAAATACAATAAATATATCAGAGTATACATACAACCCAACACCCCACAGTAATCTGGTACGGAGCTCTATAAAATAACAGAAGCTCGAGCAATAGGCATCACTAACCAAAAGGTCTCATCACGAGTGTCCAAGATGCGGAATAAACGTCGAAGCGAAAATCTGCGCACCTGGAAGATAGAATCAACCATAACAGAAAATAAAACGGGGGTGAATCCCAGATTTGACAAGAAATTCAGTAAAACCTGTAACCCTAGTTGTAGAGAATCCCATTTGGTTCAAACACCAAATCCCATGAAACCAATGCTTAAACTTTAAGCTACTGGTCTTAAAACCCATAATCTAACTCTCATTAACTCGTATTCCATCAGAAATAAAAAGATCTGAACCAAAATCCAAGTTCAGTCGGAACCATAGAATGCCCAAAATGCAACGCAAATCAAAGAAAAGAAGAGATTAATGGAAGATTCTTACCTCTAGATCCGTTGTAGAAGCAAAGAGAAACAAAGAAAATCACAAAGAAGAAAATGAGAAAGTGCTTTGATGGTTGAGACGAGTTGTGACCGAATGAATTGTAGATAAGGGTATTTATAGACTCACGGACTGACATGTTGCGTTTCACACACAGTCACTCAGAAAAACACATCTACGTGCACAGTAGGGGTTCTGTATACGTAGCATCGTGCTCTACGTGGATAGCATCCCACGCAATGTACGTAGATGTCAGATCTGAAGCCCCTCATTTAGATCTACAATATACGTGCGTTCTAACCCCTGTTGTGTGCGTAGAAGGCCTCAGCGTGCTCACGGGTCACATCTAAAGGATGAACAACGTGCAGAGCAACCCATACAACGCCCACAGTCCAAGCAAAGCTCTTGACCAACTCATCCTCGTCTACGTGCATAGTACTCACTACTGTGCACGTAGATGATCTCCTGTGTACGTTGCACTCAACGCACATTCACGGTCAAGTTTCAGGCCTCTACTACGTGCACAGTACCCTGTGCTAAGCACATAGATGACCTCCCACGTGCAAAACACACACAGCACAACCGTCAAATTCAAAGGTCAACATCCCAACTCCAAATCACTTTGAAATACTTCTAGATTCCGACTAAAATAAGCGAGATATTACATGCACGGTATAAGACAACGTGTTCATGTTCCTTTCTGAGAACTAAGGCAATCACTACCATCCCTAAGAATGATTAAGTCCTAAAGATCATAATAAGAGACCACTAAATACCAAACCTTGCTCATCCCCACAAATGGTTAAGCACTGAAATTCATTCGCATAAATGGCTAAGCTCAAGCTCACACCAAGTAATCAATAATATATGAGCTCGCTCATTACCAAGAATGGTTAAGCACTTGAGCTCATCCCTATAAATGGTTGTCCCTTAGCTCACACATGAAGTAGCTAAGTACCTGAGTTCATATTAAGGAATGCTTAAGCACCTACTTATCTTGGGGAATGCTAAGCACCAGTACTCAGCTCAATATGCAACTTCTTTAGGAGCGAGGATCACTAGAAACCTACATATGATCCACGAAGAACAAAAGAATTTTGCAACAAGCTATGGTTTCACAATAACAATTGTTCGGGCGTAGCATGAGTCTAAAGACTGAGAGAGCATACCTTTATAACAATATAAATATTCACGATAAAGTGTGAATAGCCATTAAATCATATGGTGAGTAGAAATGCTTGCGAGAAAAACCAAATGTTTGCAGTGAATAACCAAAACATGAATAGAAAGGCTTAGAAGGAATCATGCCTTCACATGATTAAGTTATGTAGTGAGTTTAAAGGCTGGCTAAAAAACCCACTAACTCGTGGTGTGAGTTTAAGTGCTTGTGAGAAATTGGGCCTTTCTCATCAACTTATGTGGTAGAATATAACAAAGCTTGCATCCTTAAATGCAACAAAAAGCTCACTAAGTCGTGACATAAGTTTAAAGGCTTGTGATAAATTCATCACTCGCTCTAGGGATGCAAAAAATCTCTTGGCAGAATGCAAACATTTTTCAAATGTTTAGGGAGCACATTTGGCAAGCAATAGACAACATCAAAGCATAAAATGGAAAAATCAAACAGAAAATCTACTACTGAATTTATAAAGGCAGTTACCAAGTCAATCAAACGGAAAATACACCAACTTATTATGCAACAAGACTATCTGTAGCAAATGAAAAAAAGCTACAAAACAATCACTAAGTAGTTAAGAATGTTGTGAATGATCCTTGACAAGGATTTCTTAATAAATACATCTAAAAGAGTCTAATTGGTAACAGACCATCTGCGGTGGAAAGCAAAATTGGAGGAGGAGCATCAATAGAAGGCTCTTTGCCTTAGTCATTGGAGACAAATACTTTCTTCCTGACACCATTAGACTCATAAAATTTCTAATAAAATATGAGGTTTGCAAGACTATCATGCAAACCAAAAGCGAAGTAATAATCATGGACTTAATCTTGGGAATCTTAATCCTGCCAATTGGAGCCTGAAATTGTTCTACCTCCTGAGTGTTTATTAACTATAGAAAATCACATCTTGTACACGCCTCCAACAAGCACGAGCAAGATAGTACCCCACCTTATCATAGCCAAAAGAATCATGAGCCTTTTTAAGGTGACAACCCTCATATTCATGATACACATACATAAAAATAGCTTGAATAAAATATCTCTCCCTCCATCTCCTCCCAAAATGACTAATTGGTTGAAGCATCGAATGATCTCTCTTGGGTTAGTGAAATTGAAATCTCGTTCATAAGTTGTTCAATCGCATTGTCCTTCTCCATGAAAAAGAAGCCAAGATCCTCTATCAATGAATCTCCCTGGAGAATAACAATATCAAAAGAGGAATAGAATGAGTCCCTTTTCTAAAAAAAAAAAAGAGAAGTAAACTCCTCCATGTCCTTGCTAAGTTGTTATGACCCGACATAACAACACAATTATTGTTAGAATTTGAGACACATACATGCAGCGAAAATACAAAATTTTATCCATAAATTCCACCAGGATCCATGTAGCTCGATGAAACCGATTAGGAAAAACAACTTTACCTTATTGATTAGCAGCGTAGAAGATGGGAGGATGCTTCTGAAATTAGTCATGAACACACTAGAGTCGAGTCACAGACGTTGTAGGTAGCGAACGCCCTCTACCGGTATCCACATAAATAAGTCGTCTAATGGGATACTAGTGTGCTAGCATTTATTTAGAGTACACTCTCCTAAAAACCCTAGCATTTTTCTCTGCGTTTTGGTGGCTTTAAAAAATCTGCGCACTTTAGGATTTTGATAGCTCTATTTATATTAGCAGTCCTAATTCCACAAAACCACTTAACCTAGACCTATCTTATAGGACATAAATTGATTTTAATTTTAAACGATTTAAAATTAAATTTGTTCTCTTCTATCTAATATGCCTTTTAAATACAATTAATTTAATCAGACGCATAAATAATTAATAGGCCAAAAAGAGTGCCAATTTATATGCCACTATAGCTCTAATTAGTGTGTGACCCTGTAGATCAGTTCAACATTGACAGCGGGTCTAAATTGCATTATTAGTCTGCAAGTCATAAGTGGCCTCTAGTAAGACATTATGACTACCCAAGCTGAGCGAATTTGATGATTCGACAAAACCTAGTCCACAGTACGATGTTTAGTCATTTTGTCACATGATATTTCGATTAAGCATAAAACATAGATCACATCATCTCTATATAGCTTAAACAAATATTTCTTGATTCTTAAGTAAACTGACTGAACAAATGATATTGATAACCCCTATCAATATTATTTGAGCACGACCATGCATGTTATTAGTCTTACTTATCAAATGACCAAAAGATATCTCACTCAAATAAGAGAGGGACAAATTCCTTCACTGTCATTCACATTCCTCCACATTATAGTTTGTATTACCATCCTGTTAAAGATGATGTTGAACTACATCAAGACATGGATTTCCTCATGCAGGAATCTATAGTGAATTCAAGTCGAAGGACTCAAATTTTACTATTACAATGAAAAGTACTGATAACCTAATTCATATAGTATTTCTTGTAGCAGGTCAGTCCAATACCACGTTCCCAATATGTATTTATGTTCTGAGTGACATCCTATGTCCATGATCAGTAAAATATGATCATCCTTAAAAATATATACTAGTCTTGATTCATTGACATTTCCATGACAATGAATATCCATGGACTATTTAGAATAGTATTCTTTCAGCTTAAGGATTTACTATCAAGTTACGTACTTTGATGATATACGATAAAATTAACCATTCATATATACTTTTATCAAGTTAAAACACTACTGAAAATAACATGATAAAATAACTAAAATGAAATGTCTCATATAGTAAATAAAAATATCAATGACAATGTTCATACAATTGGGCTAGAGCATATCACTAGCAATTATCCTTAAGCAACCTCCGACGACTAATAAGAATCAAGCCACAAAGCCCTAACTTTCAAGCTTGGGTCACTTAAGTAGGTTTGTCATAATTATAAATCTTTAAAAGCTCTCAAGTTTTTCTAGTATGATTTTTGAAAAAAATTGCACCGAATCAGCCTCCCTCTCAATTTGTAATAACTGACACTTTGGCATCTGGTCCAAATGGTCAAGGACTAGCTCATTGATATGAATCCCATATGTGGTTTAAAGATAAGTACGTATGCTAAAAATTGATATAAATCGAGTTGAGAATCGAATCAAAAAGTCGAGGATGTGAAACTAAGGCTTAAGGATGGTAGATGCACGTCTATGAGGTACAAATGTGCATCCACCAGTTATTGGAGGCCAAACATGTGGCGGTATATGATTGGCTACCACACAACCAACGATTCCACCACTGACACGTGTCTATCAAGCATTGACATGTGTTTGCTAATCAGAATGTCATCCTTTACTTTTCTTGAATCAACCCTACCATATAACTTCATTCCTAACCCATATACATGCACTAAACACATCAATTTAACAACTAAAATAAAATCAACCTCTGTTCCACTCAATCTTGATCTCCATTGGCCAATATTGATCTTTTTACATCTAGTTGGTCCCATATTCATTTTAAGCACATCAAGTGACATTTTTGGGTAAAATTTCACACATTTGGTAACTTCTATATTTTGACAGGTGTTAGCATTAGTTTTTAGTTGAAATCTTGAGTGGGCATGAAAGTTCGAAGATTGTAATAGAGGTAAGAAATATAACATATTTGGAGTATTTTTAACACAATTGAATTACAAAAAATAATGTCTATTTGATATGTTCATTATGGTTTTAGTTTTGTTAGTATAAGGAAGTAGAAAGGTAATTGATTTGGGTTAATTTGGTTTTAAATGGTGTTTTAGTGTTGTTTCAGGTAGATGAATAGTGTTTGATGTGTGACAATGACTAGATGTCTTTTACAACGTAAAACATATGAGAAAGATTGAATATTTGTGGCTGAATGTGAATAAAAAGGCGACGGATGCATGTCTTATTCAAGTCTACAAAGGACATCGATCAGGAAGGATGCATGTCCACCCATAAATGCAAGTGGGCGCCATCAATACACATCCACATCATATGGAGAACAGATGGAGCCCTTCCTCTACAAACATGTGTCTGTCATCCCTTTTACACCCATTTTGCTCCATTTTGTATGTAATTGTGTGCAAATGTGTCATTATTCTTGCCCTAGCCTATAATAGTGGTCTAATATATTGTAATATAGAATATGACAGTTTCTCAATCGTTACGACCTTCTATCCCTTAGTCTTGGCATTTGAGACATGAATATACTATTATATGAGTCTAGGTGAATGATTTAAATATATTAGACTTGAGTTGTCCCTTTTGCTTATATAATATACATAGTATATAACAAATATTTTTGAAAGAGAAATGAGTTTGAAATAATTTATTGATTCTATTTCAATTTCCAACGCTCTATTGCATGAATAAGCTAATGAAACCAAAACGTTAATTCGACTAATAAGTGGAACCTAATTAAGGGATTCGTCATTGATGATACATAATATCAGAATTATGGGATGACTTTGGACGTCTTAGAAGTGGTTTGTCTCATCTATCAAAGAGGTGATAGCCCGTACGGGTCACTCCATCAGACACATAGAGCATAATCAATGGGATAGTATCTTAAATCCACAAACTAAGGGATGTGAAGTATGATTCAACCCAACCATTACAAGGGTATCAATGTTGATGAATTAAATATTTCTTTCTAAATGTACTTGTGGTATAATTTTCTTTATATAAATTGTTTTGATACACAAGTTGGTTTTCAGACCCTTTCGTATATCTAACTCGTTGAGTTTTATTCACTCTCTCTTTTGTGGTTCATGGGTATGGAGGAGTTAACTGTCAACCTGAGTTGTTGCCGTTACTTCTGAACAACGACATTGTAGTGGTATGAGTGCTGATATTTCAACACCTCGAGTATATTAGAATAAGTAGATACTCCATGATTGAACTGTGGAAGACTAATTGACTAGATTTGTATTTTGATGTTTGGTTCGACTTGTTTTGTCTTTATGTCGTAGTTGGCGGTATTTTTGAACTATTTAACTTACTGTGTAATTTTTTGCTTCTTTTTAGATAACTTAAATAACAAACTTAACTTAATTGGACTACATACCAACTTGGCTAACAATAATAAATGGAATCGGAATGCAATTGGTATCGGTTTCATGCAGGTCATGCTGACTCGGTCCCTTTTGGTTAGGTTTGGCTTCTATGCTGGTCACGGTTCGATGGGAAATGACATGAGGTTTGTCCCACCATGCTAGTTCCAAATACGGATGACTCTTCTACCATGATAGGATTAACTACTACTTTTTTCACCAATTTGTTTCTTGGGTTAAGGTTCAAATTTGCCCCTAAGTTTTAAGATGAAGATTGATTCTACCATGATAGGATTAAATGGCACACATTTACCCTCCCATTAATGAGTCATGACTATGACCATTGGGGCCAATTTAATGCTATTAAGGACCACATATTATATTTGGCTTTCCCTCTTAAACCAACTGTTAATTTTTTGTTTAATAAAGGGATGACAAGTTGGAGGAGATTCGTAAGATGAAGAGCTTTCATTTAAGTTGGCTCATGGTGGTTGGATTCTTTATTGTGATATTTATTTTGTTGCTAAAATAGAATACTTATTCTGTAAACAACTTGGGATTATAAAATGACAAAAATGGTAGTTGTTGATCAAGAATACTTATAAAATGACGTTGATCAAGAATGCAACAATGGTAGTTGCTCCAATATCACTTACCTTGAGGGTAGGATTGTTGCCAAATGTCACTCTCACCTTCATCATTACCGTTGCCATATAGTTTGTCATTTACTTATTGCTACATTCTGTTATTGTGAATGTGATATTTTATCTGCTTGCTTTATGATTGTAACCATGATTAAAAATATAGAATGTTAGGTTAAGAGATTCTCATAAAATTAAAATTGGTTCTCTTTATTTTTTTTATGGCTACCAACCATTTCTTTTGGTGTATTATCAGATAATTTGCTATGATATATATATATATATATATATCGAAGCTCACTTGCACTCTTTTTTATTTTTAACAAATAATGGGTAACCACTTTAAAAATTAGAGTATTAATGGAACCAACAAATGTTTTCTCAAAAAAAAAAATTGAAATGAAGTTTTACTTCTTTTTTTTTTCAAATACGGCAAAGACCCATAAATAGCAACAGTGATTGACACATAAGAAATTCTCAATGGGGTACCATTTATATATAATATCATCTTAACATAACTCCATAGTTTCCATTCAAACTCTTTTTTTGCTAGATTCACCAACATTTCCATCTATATTTTAATACTCATTAGGATTATTTGAAGTTTCGCCACTTGTTATTGGTGACCTCTTATTTCGAATAATAAATCTCTTTATATTCCTAGAAATAAACAATTCAATTCAAACAAATTCAACAATCAAAATCATCAATATACAATCTATCATCAACGATTTCAATATACATTATCAATCATTCAATCAACATTCAACAATCAATATCAATCTATATTCTATCATCAAAATTCAAACACAAACCCTAACCTAAAAATCAATTAAAGTTAAAGAAAAGGAGAACAAACAACATACCAGAAAATCCAAGGTTGCTGGTGGTGGTGACTCTATGGACTAAAGGAGAACGGCGGCGGCAGCGGGCTGAGCTCCCTTCTCTTCTCCTTTCTTTTTTCTCTCGACAACTCTCTATCTCTCCTTGTTTCCAATTACCATTGTTGTCTCAATTTTTATTTTTTTTTAATCTGGGTCGTTTCAGGCCCCATACTTTTTTTTAACCCCCATGGACTAAAATGATATTGTTTTAGTCTAAACGGGTTTAAAAAAATTAAAGTTTGGGCCTGAAAATGACAGATTCAGAAAAAAGGGTCGGGTGTCTTCTTCAACCCCGAAACCTTCCCACCTCAGGCCTCACCACTCACGGCGGCCTGAGGGGCCCTAAAAATTCCGGCGGAACTTCATACTATATATATAAGGTCCCGCCGGCCGAGAGGGGGGTCAAGGGACTGCGCGGGACCCCTCCCGTCCGATTCATCATTGAATAGCAATTCAAGTCCTCAATTACTTAGACCATCAAACTTTAGTAAAACTTCATGTTTAAAAACAAAACTTAAGTAAAACTTGTTATAGACTATAGTTAAACTTCAAAATTAAACATTAATTTTTTAAAAAAATTTTAGAACCAAGGGGGTTTAACTTATAATTGAGTCCTTATTAAAAAAAATACTTATCATTGGGTTTGGGTGAGAGTTTTGGAATCGAACAGCAACCGCTCCTTACTAAACCGACCACCTGGTTCGGTTAATTTGGCGAGTGCAAAAAGTTGTTCATTTCAGGCTTGACTCTGCAGTCTTGACCGCCTGGGCTTCGCTCATAGAGAGAGCATTTCAGAAATGGCAGCAATTCCATCGTCACCATTACCCACAATCTATTCCGTAAACTGCCACCGGAGGAGTAGAGCTATTCGCTACTCTAGTTGTCTTTCCTTTTAAAACGGCAGCGTCTGGACGGAGAAGAAAGAGAAGAAAAAGATGACCATTAAGCAGAAACACTATGCCGCCTCTTTCTCGCCCAGAAAAGCTTGCGGTTACCATCCAATTTCTGTTTCTGCATTATCTTTCGATCTCTCCCCTCCTCCTATTGATCACGACCTGCTCGTAAGTCGACGAACTTCCCTGTCTTTACCTATTTGTAACTTCTTGTGTATGGATACTTGTTTTGGAAAACGAATTCTGTAATGCGTTGTTTCTTGATTGGAGCTAATTTAACGAATTTAATATGAATTTGGTGGTAGAAATGTTGATAATAATTTTATTTAGCTTGTAAATTCCTAAAATTTTGGTCAATTTGAAGAAGCAGCAAGTGATTACCAAAATGTGCTATCGTTCATATTTTCTATTTTTATGGTTAGCTTGAAATAAGATTTCATATTTATTATTATTATGGTTGCTTGTAGAAAAGAAAAATAATTCATGGAAGCTATTTTTATATATGATTTTGTGATATATTACTTGGTACTAGAAGCGTTGCAAAAACTGCAGACATTTCGGAGGAAATTAAGATAGTCATATAAGTATTGAAACACTCATAAAATGAAAATGAGCTGAAAAGGAATGACATTTCCTGGTTGCTGATTTTGAATGTGTTATTTTTAGCAAAGTTCTTTCGTCGCAGGAAACAGCTATTGGAGAAGGTGCCAAGGTTTCAGAACATGGGATTATTGAAACTTTTGATAATGATGAGGAAGCGTTAGATGCATTTGATAATGGCATTGTGGTGTGTACCTACATAAATTTAATTTCGGAAAATTCTATTTTGAGTATTGATACTTGTTTTATTGGTTGAGTATATGACTACTGCTGCTTTGAGGCTTTTTTTTTTCTTTCTTTTCTCACCTTTTCGTGGAAGGCTACTTTGGAATAAAAAAAACTTAGGAATTAATAAATTTTTTAACAGATGCTTCTTCTTAATAGCAAAACAGAGTAGGTTTACATTTTCTTTCTTTTTTTTTTTTAAAATGTCTTAGAAAGTTCTGCAGCATGAGATTGTAGTGGTCAGAATGTTCTCAGCAGCAGCTGGTGTAAAAATTTTCATTTTCTGTGTTGTGATGTCTTGGTTTGGGTTCCATAAACATTTCTTCTCTTATAGGTGGCCACTGTCAGTCTATCTTTGTATTTTGGTGCATGTGTTGTTCATTTGTTTCTTATTTTTATTACTACTATAAGATAGTTACATGCAGAAATCTTTCTTGGTTCTTTTGTAGCCTTATCTTGTTCTTGGCATCTGTGATTTTGGAGAATGAGATATTATCAAGAAAAGCTTTATGAGCCCAATGTTTATTCTTAAGTTGGATTCAGAGGGGAACACAACCCCTTGAATAGGAAGGGATCGAAAATTTGTAGTCTCAGTGCTAATTTCACTAGCTATTGCATGTGAAAATCTTCCAAGCCATAAAATCATTAAACTTTGTTCCACTTTATCACCTAAAGTGGCTTCTTAACTGAGAAAATTCCATGTTATTGGTGATTTATGTCAAATGTTGTAGGCCATTTTGCATACTTTTTGCCTAAGTTAATCAAAATTTAGTTGTTCTAGCCTATGCTCATTGGTTTTCCTGTTTGATTCTTTAATTGCACACTGTTTCATGTCTCAGGTTTCGGATCTTTCACATTTTGGAAGGATAAGAGGTGTGTCACTACTTTTGATAAGTAGATTTTGTGACTTTATTATGCTACTCATTGTGGAAAACCAGATTATTTCATATGCTAAGGTTCAGTGCAGGAGAAAAATAAATCTTTTCAGTTTTCACATTTTAAATACCTTTTTCTTTTCACATTTGACTTACATTGGGCTGCGTTTTCTTATAAAAGTTAATCCTCCAACAAGAAGACCATAATCACTTGACGCTCATCTAATTTTGATATTTTGTTTTCAAATCTAACATATCCACTTGTGAAAAATACAAGATATGACTCAATTATTTGTTCAGAGCATAATAAAGGATGTTTTTAGTGGTCAGATCAATCAGATAAGAAATGCAGCTCTCAGTTTTGACAACTATTAGGATGTTAAAATATGAGTTTGGTTGGTAAATTGTTTATACAATTTGAAGTGCTTTATTGGGTGTTTAGAAGTATATTTTTTGAAACTGTAATCAACAATATTCAAACAAATAGAATGCATATTGGTATTTGCCTTGTGAATTATTGTGCTACATTGTTGTATAGTGAAAATGTGAGTTTGCAATGGCCTAATTATTCTTATTTTTTACTTTGCAAAGTCAGTGGAGATGACCATCTACAATTTCTTCACAATCAAAGCACTGCAAATTTCGAATCTCTTCATGAAGGACAGGTATTATGTGGAGAGAGATGCCAACGTTGTATTCCACTTCTTTGGTCATAAATACCCCGACTAAAATTAATTCCTGTTTGATGCAATCATATGGGTTATTGATAGGGTTTGTTCGATTGAAATCCATAGGGATGTGATACCATTTTTGTTACACCAACCGCTCAGACAATAGATATTGCACATGCTTGGATCACGGTAAATTATCTTTCTGTAATTAATCTCATATATTTTGACTTTCACACTATTATTTGTTCTTTCTCAATACAGTTCAGCTTTTTGCAATTTGGAGAAAACTTCAATCATGTTATTGGTCTCCCCTATGACCGGTGAAAATATCACTCAGATGCTAAATAAGTAAGTGTTTCTTTTCCTCTTCCACAGACTTATTAATGTCTCACATGGATGTTTTATACTCAGTTTGCACTTTCGCAGCCTAATTTTAGTTTTAAAACAATATATCATAAATCTACTGTTTACTGTATCGAAGGTGGATAGAGAGAGATTATCACAGAGGTGTCACTAATACTGCAAGTATCAAAGAAAATTTAACCTATCTGTAGACCTGCTATGTGACATGCTTCTACATGAGTACATACCTAAGTCATGGAAGAGAGGAAGTAGAGAAAATGTTGACAATCTGACATTCTGGTTAAGAGAGGATCATCTATAATAGAATTGGAAAATGAGAGTGATGGAAAGAAAGGAAGGGAGAACTATGATAAGGAAAATGATGGAAAGAAAACACATACGAAGTAGGCCTTTGTTGACAAGACACTGCTTGTGCTGAGGAAAATTATTTCAATCTGGATAACTAATTATGAACCATAAATGACATTGTTGGAAATTCTTTTGACAAATAGAAGCAATGCTTAATCGCACTTATTCAAGTGTGAATAGCTTTGTTGAAGTGATCACATAGCCAACATGGGATATGGGTTAACATTGTGAGAACAGCTGAGATGATCTTTAATAGAGTGATCCCTGAAAACTGATGGTGAGATAACTGAAGATTTTATAGAATCCTTCTGTTTTCATGAACTGGGCTGCGAGAAACTATATTTATTAAAAAAATTTAATAAAGAATTTTATATGTTTTCGGAAACAACTTACTGCTCTCTTTTTATGCTTTTGGCATTGTCACACAGGTACATATTTTTTGCAGACAAAGTAGAAATTCAAGATATCACCAAGAAAACTTGCTTTTTCGTTTTGGCAGGTCCAAAGAGTGACCAAGTAAAGTTCTCGTAAATGTGAAATTTCTTTTGGAATTTGTTTTGATCATTTTAGTATGTGTCACTTGCAAATAGTTAATGGGCAATTTGAATCTTGGTGATCTTGTGGGACGACCTTATGGCACACATCACCATTATAGCGTAAGATCAAGTAATCTTAACTGATGTTTTGGTTAACTTTTTTTATTGTTTTAGGCTTCCTATTTTTCCAGAGGTAACTTTAGTATATTTGCAATCTGCATCTGTTCTTAGAGAAAGGCATTCAATCTTGTTCTATTGTCAATTAGTATATAAATTGATGATATAAAAATATGATTCATGAAAGAACCTTTTTTTTTCTAGGTGCTTATCCATCTTTTATAATGTCATGTCAATTTTGAATAGCATTATCTACACCATTTTGCTTGTTTTATTCCAATGATGTGACATAAAAATGATCCAGAGTTTTCTTAATGATGCAAAAATAGAATAGTATTCTCTACACCATTGTTCTTAGAAGCGAATACCTTTTCAATATTGTGGAAAGGTAAAAATATAGTATTCTCTACATTATATTTTTCTTTGTTGAAAGAGATCACCTTTTCTTGTACATGCTACAATTGTTTTTTCTGTGTTGTCAAGAGGAATCATTTTGAACAATGTAAAATCTTAATATATTCTTTGCAAGGATTTATTGGTGAAATCTTTATCCACTTTTAGGTCAATGGAATGCCCGTGACAGTAGGGGTGGGAAATATCATATCTGAAAGAGGTTATTCATTATTGATGTCGTCTGCTGCTGCAGAATCCATTTGGAAAATTCTTTTATCTCAAGGGGCAGTTCCAATGGGTTCTAATGCCTGGGAAAAGCTGAGGATCATTCAAGGTGGAAAACTCTTTTCTTTCGTATTGTTGTAGCTCAAATAATTGCTCTTGTTAATAAATTTACTGAAGTAAGCACATGTGCTGTGTGCTGACATAGCACTTTCAATTATGCTATATGCTCTATATCAAACAATATTTTCTGCTGGAATATTGTCTGTCTTGTTTTGACGTCATCATATGACCTTATTATGATTTGCGGAGCAAATAACTCGTTTTTGGAGCACTTTGGCACATTTGCTTTGATAGTTAATCGATTGCGTCCATGAAAATAAACATTGAGTTTGAATTTCACAGGAAGACCAGCTCCAGGGAAGGAGCTTACTAATGAATTCAACGTCCTTGAAGCTGGTCTCTGGAACTCTATATCTCTAAACAAGGGTACTTAATTCTTCAAACTGAAGCATTTATCTTAGAAGTTACTTCTGTTGATTGAATTGGTGTATCATAGGATGCTAAAAGGGACAAGAGACCATTTCTAGGCTCATAACATACGATGGAGTGAAACAGAAATTATGGGGAATCCGTCTTTCAGCACCAGCAGAACCTGGTAGTCCAATTACGGTCAACAGGATCAAAGTAAAAGTTCTCTCCCCTTATCTCATTCCCTGATTTTACATTAATAAATTTAACTTAACTTTCTAGTCGTAATATGCAAAATCTATTGAAGGTGGGCAAGTTGACAAGCTATACATCTTGTCCAAAGGGATCTGAGCATTATGCTTTGGGCTACATCAGGAGACAAGTTAATTCCGAGGGAAGTACCGTCACCATCGGAGACATCACTGGAACGTTGGTAGAAGCGCCTGTCCTTGCCTAGCAATGTACGCCAACAAAGAGCTCTTGCAGTTGATTCAGCGGCCGTGTGCTTGAATGTAAATGGTTCAGCACTCCCTCCAAAGTTCAGAGAGAAGTTCTGTACATTGTTGACTTTTTCTTTTTTTCTAGTGAAAACCCTTGCAATGCATATACTTCACTGATAAAGATTGTAATTGGAGAAAGCTATACGCTAATAGAGAAAACTACAATGCCACAGGAATTAGACATCTTTTGGTCACTATCCTCATTTACCGTAAATGGGTCTACCCTTGAAAGTGTACAAGCACTATTACTGTAATGCATAATAAAGTGGCCTCAAATATAATGAGGGGATGAGACAAACAGTGTTCATGTTTCATTTGAAGATTTTATTTAGCAGGACACTCATTTTTGCATTCGTCGAAATGCACAATTATCACAGTTTTGAGCTAGTTTCAAGCTGGCCGGTTCTGTTTAGGTTTTTACAGGTTTGATTCCAGGCTGGAACCGACTTGTGGCCGAACCACGAAGGCACTACTTACACAATACAATATATACTTTTGTAACAAACCAACCTTATAACCCAAATTTGAACCCATTTTCGAACTAGGTTAAACCTGGGTTTAAGGCTGGAACATGAATTAGAACCGCCTACTGGGAACCTCATCTGTTGATCACAAATTAAAAGCGGTTCAATTGGTCAGTTCGGCCGATGGCAGCCATACGGCCCATTCCTAAGTGGCTGCTGACTACAATTGAGGAAGAAAGCAGAGAGGGAGGAAAGAAAAAGAGTACTTAGGAGAAAGTAGATGGAGGAAAAAGATAACCAAGAAAACTTGAAATAAAACAGCAGCGAACTGTGCGATTTAACGGTAAATCAAACTATTTAGTCAGTCAGATGTACTTCCGGTGAGCTGCTAGTTCCAAACCGGCGACTCGTGAACCATGACCAGAATCAGTTACTGCTTTGCTTTGGTATTGCTTTAAGTCCTTTTAGCACTGCTTTGGTGTTGCTTTAATTCCTTTCATCACTTTTGCTTTTCGAACAATCTGTTGTTTTTTATTAGACCAGAGCAAATATGGTATGATTGGTCCACTTTTTCTTTGTCAGTGTATTGATTGGTGTACTTGTCCACAGGCTTCAAACCACTTGTAAATCAATGTATTACGGGTCCAGGTAAACCTTGACCACCTAGATCATTGTACGGTAACGGTACCCTTACCTCATTTATCGAATATGTAAGAACTATAAAGGGGTGTTAGATCAGTTCCATTCCAATCCTCAGAAACATTTTCTTAAAGAATGGCATCGAAGACTTCCATCATTCTTGGAGCTTGTTTCCTATCTATTTTGGTGCTTAACTCATCCCACATAGCTGCTGCTTCTTACCAAGAGAGTGCTAATTCCATGCAAGTTCTTATACGTTGCTCTACTCAGATCAAGTGCTATCTTTTCCTTCTTGTTTGTATGTAGATTATCAGTATCTTGTTGTCTCAGTCAAACATAAATCATTAAAATCTTTCCATAAATAATAAGTACAAAGGTAAGTAAATAATTAGGAGATTACTTTTGTTGTTACTGCACTACAACTAAAATAATATTCAATAGCCAAATGATCAAATTCGCAAGGCAAGTGCCCAGTTGAGATTTGCTCAATTGGTAAGAACTCAAACTTATGAGTATGATCAGGGCGTAATTGCAACAGAATAACTCTGTCAGAAACACCTTTTTTACCAAACCAGTTGCTGACTGATCATCATTAATTCGTCTTAATACTCTATCGGCAATCAGTTGGCTAACTTTTACCGATAATCAGAGATTGGTTTGATCAATGAACTAATAACTTGTCAGTATTAGTTTGATTACTTAAGATAGAAAATTACACAAACAATTATACAGAGTTTGCTAATCACCGATTAACAGATTCTTAATAGCGAGCCATTTATGTTGTGTTTTTGTGTTGATGTTGCAGATTTTTGAGACGAGAACTTGGTGCTGCCTCAAACATTTCGAAACTGATACCATCACTGTTTCGATTATTCTCAATTTACGACACAGGTCTAACAATTAAAACAATACTAAAGATGACCATTAGCGACATCGAAGATCTTATCAAGGGTAAATGCCATTGCTTCACACTTTGTTCATCGGACATTCAGTTGTTCTTGGATGTGCTACAACTATTCAGAGGCAAAAGTCCTATCTTTATAATTCTTGACATTCTGGGTTTCGCTGTTAGTGAAATTCGAAGTCTTGTTGAGAAAGAATGCAACTGCACTGGTTGTTGCTTCAATAGTACTTTCCTTCAGTGTAAGGATTGTTGCCAGGTGACACTCCCACCGTCGCCGTCCCCATCACCGTTGCTGTCGCCATCACCGTCGCCGTTGGCATTACCACCGCAACATTTCAAGTCATTAACACCATCACCATTACCATCTACTCTTTCATCTCCAACATCATTACCATCTAGTTTTTCATCTCCATTGCCAAAGTCTCTTTATTGTTCTTGGACAATGATGTGTATCATTTATGTAATGTTGCATTTTATTATTGTGAGTAGTTATTCTTGTAATTAACATGCAAGAATGGGATATTTTATTTGGCAGAATCCATTATTTGTCCCCTGAACTTGTAGTGAACATCCTGTTAGCCTCTCCTAATTTCTTGTAGTGAACATCCTTTCGGATGAACGGTTGACAAATATAATTTTTTGTTCTAACAGTTTTTTTTATTTGAAATGAACACTTTCATAGTTTATTGTTCAGTATTATTCTCATGATCAAGAACCGAAACAATGAAGATAAGAAAAAACATATCTCACAAGTTCGAATCAGATGCTAAACAAATTTATGAGCAACCTTATTTTTCCTGGTCACTCTATATGACAGACATATTGTACTACTGCAAAAATGTGAAGCACATATTTTATGACAAAACCAAAAAGATACAAGTGTTTAATCGCAATCTATTGCTGAGTTACAATTCTAAGTATATGAGCCTCTCTCCATCCATGGAATTGATAAAGTAAAACAACTAAACAAAAAATGAAAATGATAAGGATTTGATCATACAACTACTAAGAACAATCAGTAGAATACTTAAGGCTAAAGATCGTTGTTCATCACTCAATTCTTCAGGAAAGTTAACAAGAAATTGTATTCTCAAGTTTCCTCTCCTATTTTCATCTTTAGAAATGGGCATGCCTTGACCAGGAATTACCTTTTCATAACCTGGGTATATAATGTCATCAAATGTTAAACTCATTTTTTCGCCACCTAATAATGGAACTGAAATGCTGCAACCTGTGAGAGCATTCACTAGAGGAATCTCAACTCCATATTCCAAGTCGTCGCCTATTCTTTGAAACAAAGGGTGACTAGTTTCTTC
>CAODLS010843969.1:0-10988 GCA_948243855.1 Flueggea neowawraea
ATAATCAAAACCATCAAAGTAAGGAGGTTTACCAATTTCATCACCATAATAAAAACATGAAAAATCATTTAAGGTCGTCATTTTGGATCTTTTACTCTACGTTGTTAAACCTTAAAAAAAATTGAGTCTTAGCTCTGATACCAATTGTTGGCCTGAAATGGCAATTCAAGAGGGGAGGGGGTGAATTGGATTTTTGACTTTTAAAATTTGTTTAAAAACTTTTTTGTAATTATTAAAATATTCAAGATAAATAAAAGCAAAGTAAGAACAATTTATTCAATTCACAAAATATTAAATGTAAAGATAGAAGAGATAAAGAAATAAAAACCAATATTTATCGTGGTTCGACCATTTTAGCTTACATCCATTCCTCAAGCTTCCCCTTGATATTTTGAATCCACTATATCTATTGGTTCAAAGGGTGTAAGATTAAACCTCTACAAACTCTTACTTCAATGGTACAAGATTAAACCTCTACTAATACAATCATTATTTTCTAGACAAATAAGAAAATTATTCCTCTCAAATACAATGATTTTTTCAATAAGGAAGAACGAAATTAATAATGAACACTCTCAAGCAACAATGAATTTGCAAGTGTAAAACCCTCTTGACAAGTGTATGAATGATTTGCAAGTTTGAGTAAGAGAAAGTTTGATGTTGTTGAAAGATGTTTGCAAGTGATGAACAACTACTTCTTTTATGTGTCCTGAGACTATTTATAGATTTCCAAATTGATATGGCCGTTGGAGGATTGAATGTAGCCGTTGTTAGATAGAGCAACCCTTCATTTAATGTTCTGACATAACCTCTAACTCGAGTTAGCTTTTCCTTTTACTCGAGTTATCCTTTATAGAAGATGACCTTTGAAATGTGCAACTCTAGTTATCCACGTTTTCTGACCATTGAAACATCGACATTTAATCATAGTTTATGTCAGGCTTTGCCTCCAAGCTCTAACTCGAGTTATACAAGTATTTACTCGAGTTATATTTTCTCCAGGCAATTTAACTCGAGTTAGTCATATTTTAACTCGAGTTATCCTTCATTTAACTCGAGTTAAAATTTATTTAACTCGAGTTGTATGGTATTTTAACAACTCGAGTTATGTGTGTTCTTACTCGAGTTGTAGCACTTGATCCGCACTTTCTGGGCATCTTTCTTACTGAGTTGTTGATTATTTTCCTCAAGTTATCATGCAACATCAGAGATAAAGAGATTAAGAATCAAAACCCAATTTTGTTCATCATTAAAACATAAAACGATATAAATGTTAATCACCCTTAGTTCAACATAAGATGTTTTTGATAAACGTAAATTTTATTCAAATAAGTCACCAACATAGTAACTTTGAGTAAAAAAAATCCACTATTCAAAATGTTTCGAACTAAACTTGATGAATCAAATGAAAAACACAGTGCAACTACATCAAAATCCTGTGTATAAACACAAGATAAAATCCTCGATGACAAATAATTTCAAATGTTACACAAGGGAGAATTCCTTTGCCCTCCATATAAAAGAAAAACCTTCAACAATAAATGCCTTGTCGAACCAGACTTGATGAATCAAATGAACCAATTGATCTTGTCCTTGTCAAAAGCATCTTGAGAAGAGACCAAACTCAATGAATCTCTATTAAATCTCCTGAGATATTATGCTCTAAAGCTAGGCTCAAACGTATGCTTTTCCCCATTATCCAAAAAACTTCGAACCAATTTCCTGTGTTTAGAGTGCCTCCAAGTGAATATCTTTTATTGCTTTGGAAGAGGATAACAACAAATTTACTTGTCAATTAAGGAATCTATCTGTATCTCATCCATCTCCGCATCGATATTGTCAGAATGCAAACTTCATTTCTGGAGCCCATTAGTTTTGTCTCTTAATTCTTTCCATGTTGAGTGGAAAGTGGATTAGTTTTGTCCACTAAAGCATCCTTTTCCTATCTAAGTTGCCAGTCATGCATGTAGCTATTCTTGCAATTATGATTGTTGTGGTAAAGAAGGGTGTGCTCTTCTCTGACTTGAGGTTTCTTGGAAGTGTCAGAATTCAAGAATCCTTGGTTAAGGATGCATTTTGGCTTCTTGCCAACACAAACGCACGTAGCTGTAATTGGTTTATTGTGTTTTGACAAATTATTATCCATTGAATACTAAGAAAATTTATTCTTGATTCTTGACTGAGAAGATGTTCTACTAAAGGGGTTAGCATGCAATGCAATTTCATCAAAATTCTGATTTTGAAAATTTGAATCTGGATTTAACGGTAGCTTTAATTCCATATTTTGAGAGAGAAAGCTCCATCTTGACCAATTGATAACGTTTTGAAATAATCAACATTCACTGAAAGATTCCTCGACATGAATATGATTGAAGCAAAAAGTCTCCCAGGAACACCCACGAAATGGGGTGAAGAATTTTCTAAAGCACTAGGAGTAGGGAAGCTCCTGAAATCACCTTAGTGGTTGATAGGTCTCGAAACTAGGAAATTAAATTCCTACTTTGAGCCTAAAATAAATAATAATTGAAGATAATGACAAGCATGGTCGAATCCATAGAGACTGGTAAAAATTCTATCTAACTACAAAAAGAACAATTAAAATGAAAATATGATGTGGTTGAAAAAAAGGCAAACAAAGTAATTGAATAAAGCAATTAAATAAAACATGAATTCAATATTATTAAGGAAGAAATCAATAACACGAAAGTCTAGCCAATGTACATCTCCGTCTCATTTTATTAATCGATCACAGGTAACAAAAAATAAATCAGTGTTATTCATACAGGCATGCTATAGCTACAGGTGACACACTCAGTAACCAATCTTTACTTACTGTTTTGGTAGTTCCAAGACGTCATGCAAACTGTTTCTCTAACCAATAAACAATTCTTAGGATGTCCTGCAGAATTCAATTTACAGGTTGCATTAAGAATTATAAAAACCTTGCCCAAGCTAACAAACTCCGAAGCCACAGTTTATTTAAACAAGATCATCCTATTCCACTAGTGACAGTCGAAGCTCGTTATCACAACAACGGCATTAACTTACCACTTGTGTTAGATACACAATCACGGATCTACGAATCTAACTTGTTGTTATTATTCTATTAACTAAATCAATGTGATCATCATCAATCCAATAAACAGAATAATAATTAATCCTTCAAGAACAATAATAGAATAAATGCATAAATAGTAAAGAACAATTGAAAACAAAATCTCACGATTAATTAAAGATTGACTTTAATTGTATCTTGACTAGAAAAGAAATTAGTTGCCATAATATAAGGAAGAACACAACAGTAAAAGTTTGTTGTCAAAGCTGCCCTAAATTGGAGAAAAGTAGAAGAAGTAGAAAAATAAAGTGGCGACTCATTATTTATGTGATATATCCCACTTAAACCTAATTAAAATTGTTCCCTAAGGTTCCAAAAATAGTCTTCCTAAAGTTTTAGCACCACACGCGCGTTTCGAAGTCAACCCCATTGCTGAAAGCACCAGAATCCATTCTTTGCATAATTGAGCTCCAAATCCAACCACTTTTGGCCAATCAACCCCTGAACAACATTAAACACAAAAAAAAAAACACAAAAACACGAGAATATGGAAGATAATACATGTAGAACAACATTAAAATGTTAATGCAAACATGCATAAAATTCACACTAACAAACCTTCCCACATTTAAACCATGCTTGTCCTCAAGCATATGATAATCTAAAGACAGTAAAAGCACATACCTCAAATCACTCTTTTTATCCCCACATCTAGTTCAACCCAAATCGATATGTATTGAAAATTTAAGATAGAACACAACTAGCACCGGACTAGCCGACAATCCAAAGGATTAGTCTCCACACCGGTAGTGTCCCCTAGGGAATAGAAAAACCATACCCTCACAATATCAGTTGATTGCTTAAAAGTGTTTGGGGTGAAGTGTTTACACTCAAGTCAACCATTAATAGCTCTTTCCATCGCTTGATAATCAATCGAATCTCCACCAATAATAAATATGTGAATCAATCTGGCGATCAAAGAGGACTTTCATAAGCTTGTTAAATAAAGGGTAAACAAAGTACGAGTTGAGAGAAGCAACGATAAAATAAGTCAACACATGCCAACCAAAAGTAATACATATTGTTGATGTTCTCAAACATAGATCCAAGTCCAAAATCAAAACCAAGGTACTGTTTTTCATAAGGCTACCAATAACCAAAACTTTCATTTCTTCGTTGCTTTCCTTTTTCTATTTCACATATTTTCTTTTTCTTTACTCTTTTCTTTCTCTCTTTGTTTTTTTAAACTTGCAACAACATTGACATAAATGCAAATCTAGGCAGCTTTGTGAGTTTTTTTACATTAAGCTCTAATCATATCCAGCATGACAATTTGACCATTAGACAAAACATCAACAAGGAAGATGAAAATTGGCATGCATTAACTAATAAATATTCTCAGTTCAAGGTGCAATTGTAGAGGTTTAACAAAGAAAATGGGGATGGTTAAAGTGGGCTCAATAAAGAAAAAGGGCAAGGCTCAAAGGGGTTTACTAGGGAATAATTTAAATAGGGTAGATAAACAAAGAAAAGGATAGCAATGGGTTTAACAAACAATGCCTCTCATCATCTTGGTGTCTTAATTCAAAAATAAAAGGGGTCTCGAAATGCATCTCATGTCAAACTTGAGTAGTGTACTATTATGGTCAACTAATTCACACATCAAGAACATTTTTGTCTCAAATTCCTCACTGGTTTGTGTGTGAATTTAAGCTACTCTTTCGGTTCTAGTACCGGGAGTTGTTTATTCCTAAATCTAGGGTACATAAGAATCCAAGTTTTTACTAGAATGGGTCTTAAAAGAGATCTTCAATAAAGTTTTTTTTTCAAAAATTTTAGATTATCAAAGCTCAGTAACAAACATGGATTGGCACATAAAAACAGATGTAAAACAATGCACATGCAAACACAATCCTAAATGTAACATAACAAGGGTTGGCAAGGCCTCGCAGTAACATACTGAAACTATCACAAAAACCAAAAATTAGAATGCCTTTAAATGTTGCAAAAACAGATGCAAAAAAACACAATTGTATGCAAGAAAACAGTAAAATCAAACAAATCCCTCCCCACACTTAATCCTAACATTGTCCTCAATGTTATTAAACAAAAATTAAGATAAAGACTTGAGAGGAAAAGGAAGCTTCTCTAAAGTGATCATGGTGTGGGTAAAACGATATTGTTTGCACAAAATTGCTATCAAATTTTTGAAAATGAAGATGCACAACTCCTCCCCACACTTGAACATTGTTGTATCAGCCTAGAATTATGGAGAATGTTGCAAAAACTGTCCAGGCACTAAAACAAAGCCATCAAAACCATAAAAACTTGACATAAAGAGGATTAGGCCATAAATAAGGAGAAATCCAAAACTGAAACACTAACAAAAATAAATAAAAAATGCAGCAAATAAAAATTTGCTTTGATTGCCTCCCAAAAACGCTTCTTTAACGTCTTATTAGCTGGACGAACTTGAATCTTCATCCTTTCTCAAAATTGATGTGCAACACTTCTTTCTTAAAGGTAGTGTTGGCATTCTGCACATGAATCTTTGTTCCTAGATCTTTCTTCTTTGGTGGCAATATCTCATGAATTATGGCTGAATTGCTCTTTAGAATATACACCATACGCCCCCTTTTTGCTTTCTTTTCTTGGAGCAAAATTCTTTAAGGAACCTAATAGATCTGGGCTTATGCTCAATTGTATCAAATACAAAAATGTTTACCTTTGGAGCCTTTGTTTTCATTTTCTTGACCACGTCAAGGCCTTGATGTGAAGCACTCAAAATGTTAGATTCTTTTAGTTTCTTATTCTTCTTCCTCATGATTACACCAACATCCTGCAATAGATCACCAGAACACAACTCTACCTTTTTCTTTGTTAGTACCTCATTAGAATCAATTGCATAAAGGCATGAGTAATCTATAGGACGTTTGATAGTGTCATTTATGTTAAACTTGACAACAGTACCATCAAACTCCATTGAAAGTGTACCATCATGAACATCAATTTTCATTCTAACTATTTTCAAGAATGGTCTATCTAAGATCAATAACTCAGAATTTGGTGCACCATCTCCTTCCATATCAAGAACATAAAAATCAGTAGGAAACACCAAATCTTCTACTTAGACTAATACATCCTCAAGAAGACCATAAGAAAAAACACTAGATCTATCAGCAAGGATTAATGCCACATTATTATGCTTTAAAGGATCAACATTCATAGATGAATAAACAGATAATGGCATAACATTATTGATGCACCTAAGTCACACATAGTCTGTGCAAAACCAACATTCCCTATTTTACAAGATATAGAAAACATACCTGGGTCTTTTTCTTTAACATGCAATTTCTTCTATAAAAGAGCTGAAATTGTTTCTCATATAGAAATTCTCTCATTCCCCTACAGTTTTGGCTTGTTAGTGCATAATTCTTTGAGGAATTTAGCATACTTGGGAACTTAGATGATTGGTGTCAACAATGGGATGTTGATTTCCATATTCTCAAAAATTTTTAGGATCTCTTTATCATCTTCCCCCCCTCTTTTTCTTTGCCAAATGGTGAGGAAATGGTGGTTTTTCTTAGTTGATAACCACTAGTTGTTGTTGAAAATCTTTTTTTTTTTCTTTTCAACCTCTGTGTGCATATCATCCTTTACGCCGAGGCCGTGACGTGATGCAGTTTTCCCACTACTGGCAGATATTTCCTTCCCACTGCGAATATTAATTGCATGGACCTCTTGCCTCGGATTCATAATGAGTTGTGATGGCAATTTAGCTTGATTCTCCAGTTTATTTACTGAGATGGTTAATTGGCTTATTTGGTTGCGTATGTCTTGCATACCAACTTCGATTTGCTGTTGAAATTGCAGTAGCTGCTGAGCATTACTTTGTTGGATTGTAATAAAAAATTTCATCATCTCTTCCAAACTTTGAACTATGTCTTCCAAATTGGTTTGCTAAGGTGCTCAACATGACTGATCTTGTTGTCGATTTCCATATCTCAAATTAGGATGGTCTCTCCATCCAGGATTGTATGAGTTCGAATATGGATCATACATTCTATGTGATTGCCCACTCTGTCAAAGTCAGTTCTTCTGCCATCTTAACGTGAAAATCTGATTCTCCTGTAAAACAAGAAAACACACACAATTGAAAAAGAAAACTAAAAAGTAAAGCAATTAGACAAAATCTTTAACACCAGTCTCCGGCAACAGCGCCAAAATTTGATGGGTGTCGACACCAGCAAATTAAATTCCTACTTTGAGCCTAAATAACTAATAATTGAAGACAATGACAAGCAGGATCGAATCCACAGAGATTGGTGAAAATTCTATGTAACTGTAAAAAGAAAAATTAAAATGAAAATATGATTTGGTTGAAAAAACAAGCAAATAGAGCAATTGATTAAAGCAATTAAATAAAACAGGAATGCATAATTATTAAGGAAGAAATCAATAACACGAAAGTCTAGCCAAGGTACATCTTCGTCTTACTTTATTAATCGATCACATGTAACAAAAGATAAATCAGTACTATGCATACATGTGGGTTATAGATACAAGTGATACACTCAGTAACCAATATTTACTTACTATTTTGGTAGTTCTGAGATGCCCTGCAGAATTCAATTTACCGGTTGCATTAAGAATTATAAAGACCCTACCCAAGCTAACAAACTCAGAAGCTTCAGTTTATTTAAGCAAGATCATCCTATTCCACTAATGACAGGCGTATCACAACAACAACATTAGCTTACCACTTGTATTAAGTACACAATCACCGATCTACGAATCTAATTGGTTGCTATTATTCTATTAATTAAATCAATGTGGTCATCATCAATCCAATCAATAGAATAATAATTAATCATTTAAGAACAGGAATATAACAAATGTATAAATGGTAAAGAACAATTGAAAACAAAACCTCACGATTAATTAAAGATTGACTTTGATTGTACCTTAACTAAAAAATAAATTAGTTGCACATAATATAAGGAAGAACACAACAGTAAAAGTTTGTTGTCAAAGCTGTCCAAAATTGCAGAAAAGTCAAAGTAGAAAAATAAAGTGTCGACTCATTATTTATATGATATAGCGCACTTAAAACTAATTAAAATTGTTCCCAAAAATTTCAAAAATAGCATTCCTAAAATTTCTCTCAAATCAGTCACGTTTTTACCTGCTCTAGTGGTCAAAACGTGTGTTTTAGCACCAAACATTAGTTTCAAAGTCAACCTCATTATGCCAAGGCCTTACTGTAAGCACCAATATCCATTCTTTGCGTAATTCAGCTCCAAATCCAACCACTTTTGCCCAAATCAAACCCTGAACAACATTAAACACAAAACAACATAAAAATACGAGAATATGGAAGATAATACATGCAGAACAACATTAAAATACTAATGCAAACATGCGTAAAATGCACACAAATAGTGGTTGGGTGAAAAATCTCTAAATCACTGGAGTAAGGACGCTCTTCAACACCCATGTTGTCAGGGTGAGAAACTCTTAAAAGTAAGCACTAAAAGAAAAGACCTTCTCAAGGAATGAATAATATAAAACATTAAAGTTAAAACAAACATTTGGAGGAAGGAAATTAGACATTTAAACAAAGTCTTTGATGGATCAACAGAATGTGCGATCTAAATGATTGTCATTACACCTAGATGATGGATAAGAACTGCATCAGGTTGGAAGGATGCACCTTTTAAATGGGACCAAACGACACGTCGGATGGATTTGACCAAATTGATGCACTTGTGTCATTCAGTCCACATAGCTGTCATATGTTGCATGTTCTGTTGCCTTGATGAGACAAAATGATACGTCTTAGGCACTTATGTCGTTTGGCCTGTGTAACCGTCGAATGCATGGGATGGTCTTCTCCAAAGAAGGACCTAATGACACGTTAGATGTCCTCAAATTTTTCGCCCCATTTGATTGTCGTTTGGTCAAATGTAGGGAGCGGTCTTACTTAGAGATGGCCAAAACGGTACATTGGATGCACTTGTGTTATTCGGTTCATATACGATTTTTTTCAGGCCTCCAAAGAATTGAAAACACATAAAACAAACAAAAAAAGAGAAATAGAGGCACGGAAATTGTCATTGGCAGATGACCAAACATGTTAAGTTTTGCAAGAAGTAGGGACCAAAATGTAAAGTTTGAAGCATCATATCTGTCACAATGCATGGTTGTCATCTGGATTGAAAATGCAAGTTGTTCCTAATCTGATACATTATCTTCTTGTTGTTTGCGTTGTCATTTGGAACTGAAAAAATGGAGAAAAGTCGCAACAGATGTGGATGCAGCTAAACTGCACGATGTTTTTTAGTCGCCACTGTCATGTGTTGAACAGAGATGGATAGTCTACTTCCTTCTAGAATGATGATTTACGGGCATGGGTCCTTTGAAAAAGCAATTTCCAGCTTTGTTTCACTTGTATGTTCAACAGGAGGGTTTGATCGCTGACTTACTCTTAAATGCGTCAATATGTTGAGAGGTTAGATTCTTCATTTCTACATTCTCATTCTAGCAAAACATGGTGAAGACGACTTATACAAAATGAATAAATGCAACAATTTGGTTCTCTTTGGTGCTGCATATTTGTTTAAATGGAGTCTTGATAACTGTGGTTATATGGTTCGGTCTTTTTCTTCTTATTTCAAGCGAGCTGTGCCTACGTAAGAGCGACTTCCTTTTCGAGATATTTGAAATTCTTTGGCTGTAATGAAAGTGAAGTTCTTCTACTAGACTTTATAATTATGTGGAAAGTTGCCAACAAAGGCTCATCTTCTTCATTGTTGTAACATTGAAGCTGACCAAGTAACATGAGATTTATGTGGGACGTACTTTGGATGATCAAGTTCATATTTTTCTTTAGTGTCCTTTTGTTGCCAGTACATGGAATTCCATTTTATCAACTTTTGTTCTTGCTTGGATACTACGACAATCAGCATTAGACTTCTTTGTGTAATGCAATGACTTGGTGTCTAGTAAATTACAACAACAGTTTTGCAAGACTTTATGGATGGTCATGACATGGAAAATTTGGAAAACCTGGAATCATAGAATATTTTCAAGCATACCATCTTCTTTGCAAGATGTAATTTTTCGGTGTATTTTGCGTTGTTCTTATTTGTTAAAGTACTGTAGATACAAGAATTTTTGTTTGTTGGATTATGATGTGTATAGATGTTCAGAAACACTCTTCACTGGAAATTGGTTGTAATTATACAAATTTTCTTACTTTTTCAGTGTTGTAGCATACGACGAAAATACCTCGAATAGTGGAAATTGTTCCTAGTTTATACTAATCCACTCCTTCATTATCCTTACTTATCAAAAAAATATTTAATCTAGGAAAAAATGAATATTTGACAACAAAAATAACACAAAATCAATGTTCATATCCTCAGGAGAAAATTGACGATAGAAAAATGTGGAATAATAAAGAGCAATCATACAAGAACACAACATTTACGTGGTTCGATCAATTCAATCTACGTCCACAGGCAGAACACAAGTAATTATATTATTCAGAGTCAAAACCAAGGACAACGTCATTTAAAGGCTTATAATATTGTTTCCAAGCCACCTATTTATAGTTTACAAGAAATACACGCTAAAATATACAAGGAAAACCCTAAACCATCACCCAAACCCGTCATAAACTCAAGACACGGGCAAGAGAAGCAAGACACAGTCGAAACTAGTCAAGACACGGCCCCGCACGCACGTCCGTGTCTTGAAAAAACGAGTCCTGGAGCACCACGGGCACGGCCACGGCTGTGGCCACCCAACTTGCTTCCAATCCATTTCCAGCGTCACACACGAGCAACGCCACGCCCGTGTGTCCATCCATGTGCAACCAACAACTTTTTTTCCTTCACAAATCCGTCTCTCTTTCACTTGAATTGAT
>CAODLS010843990.1:0-10582 GCA_948243855.1 Flueggea neowawraea
TTTGTTACAGCCTTGAGACCCTTAGGGTGGACGAAGTACTATTTAGAGCCCCTAAGGCTGTCAGCTGTTAGCCCTTTTGAGTCGGGTACCATTTGGACTCCTAAGGTTGCTAGTTTATTTTGATCTGATCAAGTCAGAAAAGTTCTAATATAATACTGGTATATGATCATTGATAATCAGCTCGAGATATCATTTGGTATGATATCTGCATAGCATGGTTTATGGATTTGAAAATGTTTTCAGTTTGATACAAAAGAGAAATGTTTGACTTTGATAAGTTTTCATTTGGTTCTAAATGATGAACTTTAGCATGAATGCATGTAAAGAGCTTTTGCACTTTTTAATAATTACGTCTTGAAAATAAATATTTTTGTACATCTCTGTTATTGATGTGGTTGTGAAGAATTTCGAAATGAATTTCGAAACTACTACTTGGTATCTAGCATGTATACGTATATATATGCTTATATCTGCGTGCGGTATTTTTGAATGTTTTCAAACGGTTTTTCGTGAGGCCTAAAACCGCTCTGAAATGTCGTTTCCTCACTAAGGGATCTTACCCCTTTCTTTTTGTGTTTTCTCTTGTATTCTTGATTGCAGGTGATTTTGGTTATAGGGGATTTTCAGCATTCAGTACCTGGTGAGACATTTTAATAGTTTCAGTTAGTGCCCTTTTGTTCGGGTCCCGTTTGTATAATTTGTTAGATGCTCCATACTGTATTCCTGTGGGATTTGTTTTGTTTTTGTTAATGTTTTAGATATTTCAAATATTGTAATTTGAAATCATTTCCGCAATTTATATTATGTATGTTTTGTTTTTAATTTATAAAGATTAAATCTTTATTTGTTTATCATATTTTTTTAAATATGATTATTGGGTAAATGTTCTGTTCTATGAGGCTTGTGCGGGATGAGCTGGGCTCCCATAGACGGTTCACCTCGTACGCCGATCATGTTCCCGGGAATGAGTCGTGACAGAAAATCTACCCCGGATGAGAATCCATCATCCCCGACTCTAAATACGAAATCTACGTAAAATTGTAGTTTGGTCACCGACCAGTGTAAAATTACTTCTTAATCCTCGAGACTTAAAAAATTTTAAAATAGCCCTCAAAGTATCCTGGGATTACCGGTTAGACAATTCATAAGTCATAATCTTCAAAATCCTTTTCGAACTCTCAGAAATCGCGAATTTAGTCTAATTCCTTAAAATTATAAATATTGCTCCAACTTCTCCAAAATTACAAATCTAGCCCTTGACTTTCCAAAATTACAAATATATACTCCCAATTTTCAGAAATTACAAGTCTAGAGTCAATTTTCCATAAATTTACAAAATTAGCCAAAACCATAACCAAAACCATAAATTTATTCTCAAAATTACCGAACTCTCAATTCGACCGACAAATATCGAAATTAATCATGTATCTTGACTCTAATTGATTCCCTGAACATGAATCGAACCTCAGATTTGACAATAAACTCCCAATCATTCTAAAAGCATCAAACTCGAACCTAACCCTAAGTCCACCAAAAATTCATCAAATCTTTTGATTCAAAGCTTGAATCGTGTTTATCTAAGTCCTATCTGATATATTCTTGCATCCTCTAACATCCATTCATCAAGAATCATCCAAAAATTGAAACTCCTTTCATTTTCAGCCTAAAATTCATTTTGATGAATCAATGAATGAAAATGAGTATAAAAGGAAGAAAGGATGTTGATCTTACCTCATATGATGTTAAGGAATGGTGGGTGACCAAGGAGAGAGAGACCCAGACGAGATTGAGAGAGTTTTGAGTGAAAATGGTGGAAAATGATGAAGAGGGTTGGTTTTGGGGTTTAAAAAGATAGGTTGATCAAAACGCACCGTTTCAGTGAAATAACAAAGCAACGTACGTCATTCTCATGCTCAACGTACATTATTGTCATCCACAACGTGCGTCGTACTCCATCAACATACGTTTTGATGCATCCAATAGCCACGGATCTGGAACAAACACAATACAACGTACGTTGTTCATGTCAACGTACGTTGATCATCCTTGCACCCCAGATAACGTACGTCATGGCTACCCAACGTACGCTATGCTCCTTGTCTAGATATTGTACGTCTTGCTTATCTCGACAACGTGCGTTGTTCACTACTCCAGCCACATACTTGACGTTTCACGCTTCCAAACGTGTGTCAGGCCTCCCTCGGGGTTCTATAACACTCAATCCTCGAAAATTACATCTATAATTCATCATCAAACATCAAATCATCCTCCAAGTCATCAAATTATTTTTGAA
This sequence comes from Flueggea neowawraea, assembly GCA_948243855.1. Classification (NCBI taxonomy): domain Eukaryota; kingdom Viridiplantae; phylum Streptophyta; class Magnoliopsida; order Malpighiales; family Phyllanthaceae; genus Flueggea; species Flueggea neowawraea. The sequence continues at coordinate 2,294 of CAODLS010843990.1, forward strand.
TACACTCCTAAATATCCTCAAACATCTTCAAACACCCAACATCACTTAAATCTTTCGAGGTTCAAATTGGAATTGAACTAAGATCTTTCGAAGTCAAATGGCGTTCAATCAGAGACCTTGTTGGAATTTGGTCAGAATGCTACAGGAAATTGATCGGAACAGACGGGGTATTACAAAGAGGACGTTAGATTCATGTTTTTTAGCATGATTAGAGCACTTGAGAGCGTTTGGTTAGTTGTGAGAAGATTGTTTGAGAGTTTGGCATTTGCATTGCATTGCACTCATACATTTTGTACTGTCACAGTACCATATTTTGATGATTGTATGTTGTATTTGTTACAGCATCTTGTGTAGTAGCCACCCATCAGCGGGCTTTGATTGGATTCCTAGAGCTTGGAACATCTAGGTGAATGAATGACAGCTTCAGACACATAGGTTGTGCCTCAAAACTGTATAGTTTATTTTTGATGTGTGTTATCACATGTATGGAAAACTTGACTAATCTAAGAATTTGTTAATTATATGAAATGGATTATATGAATAAATATTCACGGCTTTGTTTTTAAGAAATTACATATATATTTATATATATGTTTTTCGTATGTTTTGACTATGAGTTATGCATGGTTTTAATTATGGTTTTTGATTGTGGGACACCTTCGCTACAGGGTACTTAGCCTTTGGTATACCAATGCATGTTATGACCTAGCTATCTGGGTAGACGGTAGCCATGTTACCCTAGCTTGGTACATGATTGGATTATGGATCAGTGACATAGTCAACGATCATTATATTGTGGTAGAGTACATACCACACCACGATTACCTATGGTCTCATAATAAGTATATTATGTTTTCAAACATGATACTATTAGTAGTACTTTGCCAAAGTGCATATGTTTGCTCTTGGTGTAAACGTTTTCAAAACGTTTTCTCTGTAACTATACTATGTATATATGTATATCTATCGTATATTGTGTGTGGTAGTTTTCAAATAGTTTTCAAACTAGCTTTTGTGAGGCACGTATGAGGCGATCTGGAGTGTTGTCCCTACTGGGTTCTCACCCATTTGTTTTCCGTGTTGCCTTGTTTCCATTTTACAGATTGCTCGACTCGGCAACATTTTGCATTTTCACCCAGTGGGACGCTGACGTTTTTGGTTAGTAACGTCTCTTGGTCGGGCTACTTCTTTGTATTAGGGCTCCACATCCGAGATTTTGTTGGGTTATGGGGTCTATGTTTTGTTTTTGTATAAGGATTTGCGACCAACTCGCTTTGTAAATATTTTGCATATATTATATTTTGTTATATATATGTTAATATTATTTTCATATAAATGTATATGATTTCCTTCTAAGGTTTTATCGTAAATGTTTTATAAATCAATGAATGGGTAGAGTTTTTGATTCTATGAAACTTGAGCGAGATGAGTCGGGCTCCTATAGATGGTTCGCATTGTACGTCGGTCATGGTCTGAAAACAGGTCGTGACAACTATATCCTTATAGTTTTGTCAAATAATTGGTTAACATGTTCATTCTTCCTTTTATAGATAACTAAAAAAGAAATTGGAAAGAATTACATTTATTTTTTTACTTTTTCAGTATAGAATTATACAATCAAGATTATGTGTTGGCACAATAATTTATTTCCTTTCACGGGATATTTCCATTGCAATCAAATTAAGTGTTGGCGAATCAATTTTTAATGGATTCTCTCCTTTCCAATTTTTAATTTATTAGCACCATTTTAATCAAATACTGCATAACTTTCCTACAATTTAAGTATAATGTCATCAATTATCATGCCTAATTTAAAGCAAAATTTTTCAACAATTCAACATATACACGTAAATTCAAAAAACTCTGATTTATATAGTAAATAAAAAATGACAATTCAAAATAAGTGTTTTTTAGTATACAAAAATTTCACCATAGCAATATAATTTTTTTTAATGAGCAATATAATTTTTTTTAATGAGCAATGTACATTTTTTTAAAAAATAGTTATATTATTTTCTAAGCCACTGCTATGGTTTTCCTTGGAACCTATATATTGACCTTCTTATTCTTAATTTTGGCGTGTCAACTGTTATGAAAATTTTTCAGAAAGAAATGCATTTTCCAAATGGGAATTATGAACTAATAAAAGTATATTTAGTTAATAGTCGTAGTACGTGTTGATGTTATTCTTAAAAATAATGGTAAATCCAATATATAATTCTTATATTTTTATTCTAACAAATATTTTTATTTAAATATTTTGATTTATATTTTATATTAATTACTAAATATTTTGGAACTTGGTGACCCAAATTGTGAATGCACATACTATGGTATATTGAGTTAATAAGAATCAAAATTTGCAAATTTTTGGCTTTCTTTGTGTTTTAATTGCACATACTATGGTGTATTGAGTTAATAAGAATCAAAATTAGCAAATTTTTGGTTTTCCTTGTGTTTTAATCATATTTTAGGGCTCGTTTAGTTCAACTTCCAAAAAAGTTAATTCTTGAGAAGTTATTTCTCAAGAAATAATTTCTTGAAAAATAACTTACAAATGTGTTTAGTTGCCATGTTGAATTGCTAAAAAGTACAACTTATTGTGTTTAGTTCAAAATTATACTTCTCGGAAAGTTAGTTGAAAAAAATCAATAATACTCTTATTTTTATTAAATTTAAATTAATAATATAAAAAATTAAATATAAATATTTATTTTTATTACATAACATATTTTTTCTTATGAGAAATAAAATTACAGTTATTTTTCACACAATTCTATAATAACTATTTTTTAAAAAAAATTTGACAAAATTTATTTATTTAATTAAATGAAAATATTTCATATAAAACATATTTTGAAAATCTTAAAAATATAAAATATTTTTTATAACTTATATAAAATTGAAATTTATTTTATAAAATAATTTATCCAAAATTTATTTATGAAATTTTAAAAATAAAATTATAAAATAAATAGTAGTTTGAAGATATATTCGTAAAATATTTGACTGGTTATTAAGAAAGTTGAACTTCCTGACCTCCCGCTCAGGGAGTTACTTCCTGAGGTCAAATGAAAGTTAAATACTTAACTTCCCAAGAAGTTCAACTTCCTTTGTTCAATCAAATAAAGGAAGTTTATCTATTTCCCAGGAAGTACCACTTCCATCGCCCATTTATCCCCAACTAATCAAGCCTTAAACTATGTTTAAAACATTTATATGAAAGAGAAGATAATTCATATATTTATGCACATATTAATGTAGTATTCAAAGAAGACAATTCATATATTTACACACATATTAATATAGTGTATTTTAGTTAAGACAATTATCAAGTTAAGTGTATATTTGATTTGAAAATATTTATATGTGACAAAAAGACAATTAATATATTTACGCACATATTAATGTAGTTCAAAGAAGTGTTTTAAAATTATTTGTGGTATTATGTAATTGTTACAAATTTATCTAATAACCTTTTTAGTTTTTAGATTATTTTGAATATTTATATAATTATAATGTAATTATTATTTTTATAAAAAATAAAAAGTTTTTAAAAAATAAAATTCGCAGCATCGCTCGGATGCTATCTAGTATTAATAAATTATGAATACATACTAATATTAATCATAAATATACATTAGTTTATTAATCATACCAATATTTTCGTGATGTACTGTTAGGACACTCTTATGTTATATGTATATTATTAGTATATTTTTTATACAAGAGCACACCGTTTCTATAACTTTTTTTTAAAATCATATTTTTGAAATAATTTTTTAGAATATGATATTTTTTAACAACGTTTATATTAGGTGCATTTACGAATTTTTTTTTTCTGTTTTAGGGTCTTTTGTATTCTTTTGGGCTAATTACATAAAATATATTTTGAAAATCAAAATTATAAAAAAGACCAAAATTTTTGGTTTTCGAACGTCTCTCTTAAAAGTCAAAATTACAAAATATCTCCCAAAGTCAAAATTACACAAATAAGCTTCATTCCAGATATTCAAAATTATAGAAATAAGTTTCAGTACATGTATATAGTTGTGTTTTTTTGGTTTATTTTTGGTTTATGTTTTGTTTTCTTAAACTAGAGACTGATGTTGTTTCTCGTTTTGATTTTTTTGGTTTTCTGTTAGTTTTCTATTTTAGTATCAATATTCCTTTTTTTGTGGATGAACTCCCTTTCTTTTGTTTCTTGTGTGCTGAAATTTTTTTGTTGTTTTTAATAATACAGACTAAGTAGCTTTTTGTTTTTTTTTTAAATGTTTTTTATTTTTAATACATAAGGTTGAGCCGTTAAAATAGTAGGCCCAACTATGCAAAAAAAGTCTTGGCGTGTGAAAATGAAGCAGCGGTGTATATAAAATGAAATAGGACAAGTTGCAAAAAGTGTAATTTGTGTATTCTAATAGTGACAATTACTTGGTATGTCACTAATACTTTCCAATATTTTGTATTTACAACCCACTCATTTATATTACATGTACACTTTCATATATTTGACATTCACTTTTAAAATTTTTAATTTAATATTTTTACATTATAATAGTTGCTCATTTTCTCACGTCCCGCTCTTTCTTCATTTGTTCTCTCTCCTTTCTCTCTCTTCTCTTTCTTTTCTCTCTGTTTACTCTCTCTCTCTCTCTCTCTCTTCCCTTCTCTTTCACAGCCTTAAACCTCGTCTTTCTCATTCATCATCGTCGACCTCCAACTCTCTCCTCCACCTCCCTCTAGTAAGATCTACTACTCTCTCTCTCCTCTTTCTCTTTCGCAACCTTGAACCTTGTCTCTCTCTTTTTCTCTCTCGTCTCTGCTATGGATCTGATTTATTTTGGTGGTGTAAGAAGAAAAGAAGGAAGCAGATGACTCTTTTGGCAGCGGCTAGGGTTTTTTAGAAACCCTAGCTTCGGCCTTTATCTTTCTTACAAAAAAATATTTGAAAGTTGTTTATAACTTGTTTATATGGTGTTTATAACTATTCAAGAGTTGTTTATAAATTGTTTTGAAAGTCACTTATAAGTGTTTAAAACTTGTTTATAAATTTTTCATAACTTGTTTATGTTCGAGATCAATGGATAACATTCAAATTTCAAAACAAAAATATTATTTAAACAACATATAAACAAGTTCTAAACAAGTCTGAGAAATGAACAGACTTTAAACGAGTCGTAAACAAGTCTTAAACAAATATAAAAAATATATAAACAAATATAAACATCATATAGACAGTTTTTTCACCAAAGACTAACATTTTTATTTAGTACTGTGTGTAAACAAATATGAACAAGTATAAACAAATATAAACAACATATGGACAAATCCAAGTGTTTGTAATTTTTATTTGTTGTACAAATATAAACAACATATAAATAACGTATAAATAAATATAAACAACATATAAACAGTATTTAACAGTTTCAAATAAAGTCTAAACAAGTTTTAAACAACTTCGTGAAAATGTAATTTTTACAAATTAGTTGAATAACCCGTGTAATTTTGAAAATCTGTCAAAATATTAAAAGTTGACATAATAAATTTATAATTTATATATATTTCAGTAGCGTGTATATGTAAGTGACTCATTCTAATATGTCGTTAGGCCATAATTTTTTCTGTTCTGCTCTCTTGGTGGCCCTTGTAAAATATGGCTCCCGGTCCAGACGGGCGCATCGTCATGGTTGTCAAATGGCTTGTTCTCTCTGTAGTCAACGGTGTGTTGGCTTAAATTGACAACTGCATCGGTCCGTGAAGATGCATATGTAAATGTTGGAGATTTTCGTTAAGTTTTGTAATACTCGAGATTGTGCGTTGAGAGACGGTTTGACATCCACAGTTCCTAAGACATCTCCTACTCAAACCAAAAAATATCAAATATCAGAAAATTGGCATGTTCATAGTAGGGAATGATTATACCTGCATAAGGCAAACAGCATAATCAACCCAATCTTAAGCGATCCATACCACAAAAAGAGCTTTGTAGAAAACCACAATGCATAAGCTGTCGTTTTGTACAAATGAAAAGCACTATTACAAGTACCTAACAAAATACAAGTCTCCAGCACCTTTATTTTTGGATACTATATCGTTTGAAAAGCTCATTACAATCATTTATATTACTCCGACGGGAAGGGGTGAATGACAACTTTGCCAGTAACTGCCAGTGTCCACATAAGACAATGCCTCCACAGTTTATCCAAATGAGAATGGAGCTTTGGGATCAATCAATGGCTTCACCTTCCCACTCTCCAGGTATGGATTCAAATTTTCCAACACTGAGCCGTTTGATGTCAGGTTAAATTTGAATGCTGGTGGATTTACATTGCCAACTATGACAGCTACGCTTCCTCCTTTCATTGCCTTCACTGCCCTGTCACACTCCCCTGTTTTTTTTCCACATTATTAAATTTCTTAGTTGTTGTGATAAACCAGTCTTGGGTGAACAAAAGAAAATTTTAAGTCTCAATCTGAAGGGCTTGTTTACTTCATGTTTTGGCATTCAATATTTCAGCAGTTTAATTATCTGACACTAAATGTTAAGAGCAACAATTGCTCGAGGCTAGCTCAAGTATTTCAGTATGTGTTGTGACTTGACGTTCGGCTTTTTTTCAAAAAAAAATGTTTGAGCATCAAAATACCAAAACAAAAATATTGAGTTGAGAAATCAAAATGAATGTAAGAACATACCAACTGCATCATGTACGAAATCAAACTTCTCTGGCAGGTCCTCATAATTCTCCTTGGTGTAATCAATAGCCAAATCTGCTCCTAAGCTTTTTAACAATTCCAATTTTCTAGTGCTGGCTGTGGCTGCTATCCTTGATGATCCATACACATGCTTTGCTAGCTGCAACAATCAAACCAATCATTAAAAAAATTAGGATTGACAATGTACATTCAACAACGAACCCATGGCCCGAAACAACAATATTAAAGAATTTGTGGGAAGAAAAGAAGACAAAAGCAGGGGCATTGAAGAGAACGTCAAGAATCCCACATTAAGTCATCCGCAGTCTCAGAGTATGAATTTTTTTCACTCTAAAATATGCATGAATTAATCTTTGAGACAAGCATATGATACGAGATCAACCAGGTAATCGTCAAACAAACTATAACTGATCCTGATTCAGTGAAATGTGTTTACCTGAATGACTTGAGTGCCAACTCCACCAGCACCTCCCAAAACAAGGATAGACTTGTCGGCAGAGAAATTAGCTCTTTTAAGGTCTTCATGAGCAGTCTCAATGGCAAGAGGCAGGCTTGCAGCTTCAGCAAAAGTGAGATTTTTGGGTTTAAGAGCCAAAGTCTCTCTTCAACAGCAGTGTATTGAGCTAAAGAACCTGATCTTTTTGGTTGCACTAAAGATACCTCATTTATGTCTCCATTTACTTCATCTCCTTCCTTTAAGTTCTTCAGTTTGCTTCCCACTTTCACCACCACTCCAGCCACATCATACCCAGGAACAGCCTACTCAATCATAATATTAATATTAAAAAAATACGTCATCAACCGCTTAACTAAAAAGCGCAAAAAAAAAAAAGCTGAATGAAGGGATCGCTTTTCACAACAAAAGGACATGTAAATGAGAGAGATCACAAAACCCAGAAAGAGAAAGACTTAGTTACAGGTAAAGGAGAATCAGTGGCTTTGAACACTCCAAGCATTCTTTTAGCATCAACTGGGTTAAGTGAAGCTGCAACAACTTTGACGAGAACCTGGTCTTCCTTCAATTCAGGGACTGGCACATTTGATTCCAACTTCAACACATTTGCAGCTGTGCCATATTCACTGTAAACCCATGCTTTCATGGCGGAGGGAATGGGAGCACCTATGCTGGTCGCCATTGGAGATGTGGATTCAAGGTTTCTGGAGTAGAGTAGGCTACTCATAACGCAGGGTCGCTATAATCGTCTCGTGGAACGATGCTCAACATTTTTATTGTTATTTTATTAAAATTTCAGTTTTTAGTTCCTCAATTTTTTCATCCGTAATTCAGTGGCTACTTTAAGAGTCACACATGATGCATACTCACATTTTCACTAAACACAATTTTATTTTAATCCTTAACTTTTACCTACTACTTCATTTAATACTTTCTACCATAAATTCATTAAAATAAAAAATGTCCATTCAAATAAAAATAATTTATTAAAATAAAAAATACATTAAAATAAAATATATATTAAAATTAAAAATATATTAAAATAAAGTTTATAATTTTTTAAAATAAAATAATAATACATGAAAATAAAGTTTGGTATTATTATTCACGATTGTTCCATA
>CAODLS010844022.1:0-10040 GCA_948243855.1 Flueggea neowawraea
TTCGATGCAGCATGGTTTTACCTCATTCGCATATTTGTAATAAATTACCAATAAAACGGGTATATACACACTCGCGTATTCCCCAAATAATTAAAATTTAATTTTAATTTTGTAAATGAGAACCATATTTACATATTTTTAAAATTAATTATTTTGAAAACTAATTTTCAAAATAATTCTTGGTAGAAAACACATTTTTCACAATTTTTAAACAACTTTTAATATCCAAATAATTTGGAAAAAAATAGTTTTGAAACTCAAAAAATTGTGAAAATATGTCAAAAATTCCAAAAAAATCCAAATTTTAATTCTGCCAAAAATTTTATGAAATTTGGAGGTCGGCATACGTGTCACTAGCCGACACGCGTCCCACGCGCGATCACGCCTGACTCCATAATACCGCCATGTGTCGCTGTCGTGTGGAGACACTTGTCATACTGGCACGTGTCATAATTTCATTGGTCCAAAATCTGATGACGTGAATGACATATGTCATCGTGATGTGTGACACGTGGCTGTAGTGTCACATGTCATAGTGATGTGGATGTCATGTGGCGATAATGCCACATGGCAAACGACATTTGAAACAAAAATTCGAATACAATAAATTCACGGTAGATATTACAGACAGAGACCAACAAGAATTTTGAATTTTAATCCAAAATTCATTCTCCGCTCTGATACCACTGATAGAATCTAGCTACCGGTTTAACAAATAAAATAGTATATTTAGTAAGTTCGAGTTACATACCTCGACTCCTATAGAAGCTCGACCCAACCAGCAACGGAAGACAAAGGTCATGATAGGTTCGATGTTGGTCTTGCGAGCAAACAACGGTCGGGTTGGCGACTAGAGTGCTCGTCTGTTTCGCAGCCTAGATGCCATGCGGATCGAGATCATCGACGAACGAGGAGCGAGTGGAGAGAGAGGCTTCATTTCCCTCTCTCTCACGTTTTTGGTGTGTGGGATGGAAGAATGAAAATTTCCATTCTTCCATTTCCATTTTATAAGCCCTTAAAGAGCTTTGGGTCCAATAAGCCTAATGAGCCCAATAGTCCTAATGAGCCAAATAGTCTTAGCACATGGACCTTTTGGTCCCATCTCAATTGGGTTCGGTCCATCGTCCCGATTTACACCTTGACCGACCGAGTTCGATTCACCCGTCATGATAGGACTTTTTCTAGCATATATATTTTATGTTATGCTATCAATTTCGACTTGCCCTTGTCAATCCAATTGATGTACAATATTGTTAGGAAAACATTAGATAGTACTGATTTTAAATGGACAAGATTTGAGCCATAGGTTTTTTATTAAAATGGGAAGCACCTGACCTAATGGAGGGATCCTATACAAGCCCAAGAGTCAAATGCATCAATATCACAGTTAAGGACCTGTCACGTTGCTAAGTCAATTGATAATTATCTCCCGAAAGCACTCTTCGTTTCTCCATGTTTGACCCCATTTTGATGGGTTCCAATGCCACGGATGGGTGTATAAAAACTCACAAACTTTCAATGGCTCCACAAACTTAAAGACTCGCATGTTATGCTGTAAATGGCATGAGCACTGGACGGTCATAAACTAAAATGAAACCCGTCCCAAATCGGGACCAAAACTTTAGTTGGTTAGTCTGATTCAAATTCAAATAATAGTTGAATCATTGAACCGTCAATTCAGAATTGGCAATTAATATCATTCTAACCACTAGTTCAATTGATAGTTTATGTATTGGTTGAACCATATTTTATTTTTCTAAAGAAAACATATTCGAAGTAGTTTTGTAAGTTTGAAAAAATTACAAATTTTAGTTGACTCATTCATATGAATAATACAACATTAGAAAAAAGAAAAAAAGAAGAAGAAGAAGAAGCAATGGTTTACCCAAAAAAAAAGGATTGAACCAACCGTACCGATTGACTCATCAAATTGAACAAAAAACGAACCAGTAGCAGAACCATCCTTAAGCAGTTTGGTTACAATTTCTACTTTTCCTGAATTTGAGCCACCAATTACTGAAGTATAACGATGTCTAGCTGAAATTAACATATGAACTCCGCCCCACTTGATTGTACAAAATGGAATACAATTTAATTTGGGTTACTTCTCCAATTGAAGTACGGTCAAAGGTTAGTTTTTCCTTCCCCAGGCACGAAAATTCTGCTGACACAAACCTCAGTATAAACATGTTGGAGTATGAACAAAGTTTCCTTATATGCTTATCTTAGTGTGTGTGAACCGAAAAAGTGTGAAATATTGATTAACAAACTAACAAAGTACAAACATTCTCTAGTGATTCAATTCCGCAGCCCTACTTATTTGACCATTTTTAGGACACTTTCTGTGGTTTGTCTTCCAATAGAAAATATAGAATCTTACAATATGGTTTGGAAAATTGAGCAACAAATCCATTTTGTTGTGTAACAAAGCAAATGTCAAGGTCCTCAAGGATGAGATGGTAAATATGGAAGCGCCAATACAAAATGGTGCATGTTTTCGTGGGCCTCATTAAAATTCATGGAAAAGAAACAAAAGATGGAAAGAAAAAGAACAAAAGCCTGTTTTGTTTTTTCAATTTTCAGCTTTTGGTCTCATACTGTCGTAGATAGAGAAATTAATGAAACCTGTTGCGGGAAATTCAAAAGAGGGAGATGATGACGTAGCCAGGATCACGCTTCCGCATATTTCATAAATAATAACACCATAATTATATAATTAACCAACAATAAATGATTTACACGATTAAAATATTTTCATTTTGGCCAACATATGCTCCAGCTGAAATAGTACTGACTTTAAGTGATTATTTTATTGATTACTTACCCCAGCCTTGAATAAATAAACAAAAGACAATAACTGCTACAGAATTAACAAAAGCAGAGGTGGGTCCGTTAAATTAGTACGTCCTGGATTTCAAAAAAAAAATTAGTACGTCCTGCGTTGGGTTGTCCGAGTCAGACAAAGCCAAGACCTGATGATTTGCTGTGGAAGAGACAAAAGATTACACTCATAAACAAAGAGCTACCAGATGATCATCCTCCTGCCTACGTGGCATTAATCCGTGGAAGATCAGATGTGGGGCTGATCTTGATTTGGGTTCTTGTTTAGCTACTTGGGTCCCTTTTACATACACCGTCCCATTTGACCCAACCGCTGACTCACCCTGTTTACTGCTTACTGCTCTTTCTCTTGCTTCACCAATTATTGGGTTTTTACACTTTCTTCTTTCCGGACATGTTCAATGCGTAAAAATAGTCAAGCTCGCATAAAATTAGTCAACCTTAAATTAATTTCAATAGATAATCCCACCCATACTCATTCAAACATGCTGATTAATCACGGTAATTAATTAGAACAAGCGTTTGTTTAGTGTTACCAATTGCTGATCGTTGGTTTAGAGTAAATCAATTAATTTCATCAAGAACTTGGTGAAAAATAACTTATACTAGTTATATATATTTCACCATTGTTTTTAAAGAAATCATGTCACATACTTCTACTTTGTGACCTTATTTGGGAAGTAAAGAATTTAGTGGAAAGCGGATGACCGATTTTTAACAAGTAAAAGAGTAAAGAAAATTGTTATATGGTGAAAATATGGTGCCAATCATTATATTGAAAATTTTCATAACAAGCTACTGCACCGACAATATTGTGAAACGGCCTCCTCAGTATATAATTTGTAAGTTATGGATTAAACCATATGAATGTGTACAATGAAAGGTGTTCACTATTAGACATGACGAGTAAACAGAAACACGGCTGAATAATCAACGCAGTAGCTGGAGATATATTGGTCACGCCATTGTCAACAGAGGTCCTTCGTTTTGGAATTGTCTGTGTAGTTATAGGTACCATTGCATGCATTCAATGGATTTCTACGGCTTGTATAGTTGCCACATTATCCCATTGGAATTGGATACTAACCCAAAATAATAATAATAATAATTGAGGTGAATATATACACTATACATCTTTCTATTATAATCTTATAATGGACCACAAAATCGATTTGTGGGAGAAGCCTAATTTTGGTTGTGGATTTGGTATGTTTTTGGACAAATAATTTTCGATGAAGTAACATCTTCCTGACCCGCATGATTAAGTTGTTTCACCTTCTATTTAATTACTGCTAGGAATTAGGATCCCCATCATACGCTCGGAACAATATTTATTAACAAATAGTGAATCATTTCCTAAACAAAAGTCGAACTGTTAACTCCTTAAAGACTTTAGTGTCATTGATTTATAAGCTTATTGATGCCGTCTCTCATATTACGGTTTTTTTAAAAAGAAAAAATTGGCACCAAATATTACAGTTTTTTTTGAAAGTAAGTGCTTTTCATAAATTTTAAAATAAAAAATTAACTTGCAATTCCTTACTTGTTTATCAACTGAATCACTTCACCGTTGTGGGTTATCAAATCTTGCGTTCAAGGGAGGGAAGTATGAGCAGAAGAAGAATAAGGTGGATACACAAACAGATGGTGAATGCAATGAGTTGTGTGGAATGATTGAAGACTGCAAGATAGCTGCCAATTGGAGGCTTATGAGTCTTTGCTTCATTCGCAGGTTTCTTACAACCATTCCCATGGTGGTGTCCCCGTTTCATTTAATTCTCCAGATGGATCCAGTTCACTGGTCAAATCTATTTCAGGTGCCTACCCAGTTGGGTCCATTAATCCCATCTTCTCTCGTTGAGATCTTGTCACCCGTACGTCTCTCTCTCTCTTTTTTTTTTTCTTTTCCTGCATCGTTTGTTTCATGCTACTTTTAATTCACTTTAGCAGTTGAATTATCAATCACGAATGATTTGTTTAACCAATATGCTTTCAGTCCCAGGTGTAGCTAACTGGGATGGTCTAGTCGCCTGGTATAGTCACTTTTATTTGTCTAATTTTGGTCTGAATTGTATTTATCAAAATTGTTGGCATTCTTTTGGGACACCAATGAAGATGGGTTTTTTTTTTTCAAATGGACCGTCCATAACTTTTTGCTTGTATAATCTTTTTGATTGATCAGTCAATTGTGATATAAGTGCCCCTTTATCTCTTGTTGGAAGAACATTATAGCATCTTATGTGCTTCCACAAGGTTTGTGAATGGAAGAAAGACGTGAAACATGCAGTTGGGACGAAAGAGACGTGGGCAATGAGGATGCGAAAAGTGGCGGCCAATAACAGGGTGATACTTTATTTAGCAAATCCTTCCGCATGATTGAAGCGTGTTTCGCATTTCCACTCCCTCTGCTTCCGATTCTCCTCGTTGCTTGCTTTTCTCATGTGTGCCACTCATGACTGAACCCCCCAAAAGAAACTACTCTAATACCTCGATAATGCTAATTGTTCTTACCCATTTATCTCAAATTCTCAATGTTGTTTTTATTTTTATTTAAAAAAACAACTGAAAAGTATAAGTTCGGATTGTAGTTGTTATATAAATAATTTTGACATGATTCTAATTGGGACTAAATAATTGTTCTTTAATTTTGCAATCTAACATGAGTTATTTTACAATGATGAAAATAATGTATGTTGTCACCATATCACGTATGTTATATTTGCTCCATATTGTGTTTGTCTAGTCCATATTGTGTTTGTTTGATGACGTGAATTTAGTAGTTAACAATCAGTTTATTTGTAAAATATATTCATAAGCTTGATGCAAGAACGAAGCGGATTATCATCCAAATCTTCCATTTTCAACGGCCTTATTTGTTGGAACAACAATTAGTGTGTTTTTTTCTTATAAATTTTGCCAATTTCTTATTTTTTTACTATTTAAGATTTATTATTTGCCATATGCTATTTGGTTTGCTAGATTCTACATTTTTTCAGTAAGCCCAACATGAAACGAGAACACTAAATTCTACAAGTGTATTATTAGTAATTTTTTCTTATTTTCAGGTAAATAAGTGGTAAAAGTGTAAAGTATGATTTTCTAATGACGGTTATAACCGAGCTACGAATGGGGCTACCGTTCGTAGCCCGGTCCACGGGGAATCGTTACCACGTCCCTGTGATGTAGCTCGTACTCCTGCGAGAGGACACATTAATTTTTTTAAAAAAAATCAAAATCTGACCGTTTGATCATTTTGATTCAACAGTCAGATTTACTCCAACGGTAATATTACCGTTAGGGGACAAAAAATTACCCTTTTGGTCTCTAACAGCTAATTTTACCCATTTTCCTATAAATACCCCCCTAAACACATTTTTTTCTCTCATTCCTACACTTCAAACACTCATTTCTCTCCCCCAAACTCTCTCAACTCTTAAAATTTATCTTCATACTCTCAAATTACTCCCACTCCAATTTCCCCCCCCCAAAATTATGGATTTCAACAATGAAAATATTCAATCTTCTTCTCAAAATAACCCATCAAATTTTGCCAACTACCGATATTCTCAAAATAATCCATCAAATTTTTTCTCTTTCACAAACTATCAATTCAATCCTACCGCTTACGTCCAATCCTTTTTTACAAAATAATCCTCACATCCCCGTGTTGGATAGGTGCTTGATGACGGGTTCCCAAGAGAATTCTCTTACTCCTGAAATGAACCCCCGAGCCCACTATTGGTCTAAGCAATATCGACCCCGACGTCGGTGCTAAGTACAAAAAGTGGATCCCTCCACACGAATTCAAGTTGGCTAAGTGTTGGATCGCTATTTACGAAGACCCCATAATGTCCAACGACCAAAACGCCAACTCTTTTTGGAAGCGGGTGGTTGCACGCTTCAACCATGGGTTGGAGGCAAGCGAGCAACGTTATGGGAAAGATGCTAAAAATAGGTGGCACACATTTAACAAAATTGTCACCTTATTTAACGACATCTACAACAACGTTGCTTCGACTTATCATAGCGGTTGGAGCGACGACATGATTATGGAGCGAGCATGCACTATCTACTTGGTTGAGGCGAAAACCCATTTCCTCCACGATGACGTTTGGAAAATTTTATGTGATCATTCAAAATGGAGGAAAGCATTGCCCATGGACCCCGATGCTAGTCCAAAAAGAACCAAGGTGAATTTCCAAGGCACCTACACTAGCTTCGGCTCCTTCGATCCCAACGCATTTAATCCTAGCGTCGAAGGAGAGTCAACCCAAGAGGCTCGCCCAATGGGCTGAGATAAGGCCAAAGGGAAAGAACCAAGAACCAAACAAAAGGTGAAACGCAACGTGCATGGGAAAGGAAAGTCGACATCAAGCGACGTCTCCGAAGTTGCGTTCATTTTGGACGACATGTTGTTCGAGAAAGAATTAAATCGCAAAACTTTTGAAACGACAGAAGCTAATAGAAAGAAAGAAAAAGAACAACGACTCGAGATCGAACGAAAAAAGTGGAGTATCTCAAAGATCAACAACTTAAGGAAGACATAGCGATGTTCGACAAAGATACGTCAAACATGACTCCCACGGCACGACGTTTGCATGAATACGCTTGTAAAAAAATTTGTGAAAAATATGAGTTGTAGTAGTGGTGTTGCCAGTTCTGGTTTGTCAAATGTGAAAACCGGAACCAAACCCTGGTTCTCACGGTTTGGTCCGGTTTCATTTCGGTTCGGTTATGGTTTTAGTTTTGACCGGTTCTGACCAGTTTTGACCGGTTCAACTGTCGGTTCGGTTTCGGTTTGTTTTTTTTTTTAAATTTTATTTTTAATCCACTATTTTATCTCGTCATTTTTTTTCGGTTTGTAAATTTTGTTATATTTAATAATTAAATATAGTACTAATAATACATTATATTTCAAATATTTTTTAATAATTGTCAAACAAATTAACTATTCTACTAGTAATTATATTATATAATTTTTAAAAAAATAAAAAAAAATTGAAACTCTTCCTCTCCGTCCCTCCTCATCTCCTTGGCTTAGAGTTAGTTGAGTTTGACTATTTTGAGTTCTAATATTTTCAACTTAAATATTTTCAAAATTTTTATTTTCACAAAATTTTTTATTACTCTAAAATAAATATGCAAATATTAATTAAATATAATAAAATAATAAAATAAATAAATTAAACTATATTAAAAAAATTATAAGGAATTTAAAAAATTTAATTGCAAAAAATAACTTTAAAAAAATATAAAAAACGTAATTACAATAGTAAAATATATAAATAATTAATGAGAAAAAATTAGAGGAAAATAAATTTGTGAGAGAGTGTAGAAGAGATTGAGAGAGAAGAAATTATATAAATTGGATAGAAATGAGTGACGTATTTATAGAGTTGAAAAAATAAAAAATAAAAAAAAGTGAAATAACTGTTGAGCCGACAGTTCAAACCGCCGGTTCGACGGTTTTTAAAAGGGTAAAACTGGAACCTAAACCAAAACCGTTCGATTTTGGTCTGCCGGTTTCAGTTTCAGTCACGTTCCTGTTTTGATCTGTCCGGTTCCACTTCGATTCACCGGTTTCGGTTTGATTTTTACAACTCTAGGTTGTAGTATTTTTAATTTAATGTAATATTTAATATTTTATTTGTAATATTTTAATTTTAATGTAATTTTTTATTTTAACTTTTAATTTTTAAATTTTATGAATTATTTTTATTTTAATGTAATATTTTTATTTTAACGAATTATTTTTGTTTGAATGAACTATTTTTATTTTAATAAATTTAGGGTAAAAAGTATTAAATGAAGTAATAGATAAAAGTTGGAGATTAAAATAAAATTGTATTTAGTGGAAAGCTGAGTAGACGTCCTACGAGACTTTTAAAGTAACCCTTGGATTACGAATAAAAAAACTAAGGAGTTAAGAACTAAAGACTTTAATAAAATAATAATAAAAATACTAAACAGATGTCTCGTAAAATAAATTTAAAAACTCTAAGTTATGAGTAGCCTAAACAAGCCTGACACAAAATGAGAATACTAAGTTCTGCAAGTATAAGGTTAGGAATTTTTTCTTTTTTGGTTTATACAGGAACTTTTTATTGTTTTAAGATAATAGGTGTTAAAAGTATAAAGTGTGATTCTACCGATGAAAAGTAACTCAGCTAGTGAATAAACAATATCTTGTGGGTTAGGTTCTAAGTTCAAATTTAATCCACTAAAATTATCAGAACAATAAAGTATGGATTCTACGTATAAATGATGAACTACAATATAGCGAGTCGCTAAACAATTTAGAACGATGCTCTCTATTTTTTAGAGAATTTTTAATAAAAATAAAAAGCATTATCAATTATATAGATTGAAAATACAATCTCTCTCAATACTAATCTTAATTTGACTCTTTATTTTATAGATAACAAATTTTCATTAGAGGAAAGGAAAAAATAACTAAATGAGAGTCGAAATAAAAAATAAAATATATAAAAAAATATAAATTTTATAAATGATAATTAAAGTAAAGAGTTATTTTAATTAATTAAATATAAAAATAGTATCGGAGATGCTCTTAGAAGCAATAATATATTGTTAATTAACAATGGTTGATTAGCATTAAAACTGTAGAGACAAGTGGATTAGAGTGTATTTAGCAGCTACATTCCTATGGTGAGCGGCCAACTAAACTCCTTCATTTAGGCCATGTTTGGTATGAGGGGAAATGAGAGGGGGAAAGGAATTATTGAGGAAAGTAATTACCTTCCCATGTTTGTTTTCCATTAAAGACCTACATTCCTGAGTTTGTGGGACAGACATTCCCGTTCGTACGGGAAGAGGAAACCTTAGGGGGGATGGAAGATTTTTCTTCCCGACTTTGCAATGACCATCCCACCCCTGCTTTTTTGTTTCTCCTTCTCACCGTCTCTTCCAGACAGTTCTCACTCTCGCGCGTTCTTCGTGGATATTTTTGGCGCGAAGATAATCTCACTCTCTCTGTCTCTTCCTTTTTTGGTGGCTCTCCCCAAGCCCGACGCTGCTTCTCCGGCGGCCACCGCTCAGACGACGACAACTACTACTATTGCTGCTTCAACGACTTCAACTGCTGCGGTAGGGAAGAATCTGTCATTAGATGATTAATTTAATTGTTTAGGGTTTTAATTTAATTGTATTGGAAGAATCTGTATAATTCCCTCTCTATT
>CAODLS010844040.1:0-12829 GCA_948243855.1 Flueggea neowawraea
CAACCCAAGTGAGAGAACCTATCCTGAGGAGATGATACAAACGGGGATCTCTACGATTGATGTCATGAACTCTATTGCTCGTGGTAAAAAAATTCCTCTTTTCTCTGCTGCTGGTCTTCCTCACAATGAAATAGCCGCTCAGATTTGTCGACAGGCTGGTCTTGTAAAGAGACTCGAGAAATCTGACAATCTGCTTGAGGTATATCTTATTACTGACTGTTGGTAGTTGACAATTGATTTCCATTATGTAATATGCAGAAACCTTCTGATCTCTGCATCTTGTTTTGCTTCATGATTTCCTTCAAATTTTCAGCTTATGGTTTATAATGTCTAAGTATTTAAACTAGTCATGTGGGCACATTTCATTTCTGAATTACTCGTCACCATATTCTAAATCCTTTTCCAATGGCGCTGATTTTTGACTTAAGTCATTTTCATTTGAATTGATAAAGAATTTGCTGATAAAAAGCAGTTTGTTGCTGTTATAATTACATCATATGATTCAACATTTTTTCTCTTGGAACAGAGGAGCTAACTGTATGTAGTTTCTTTCCCTTAAAGAATTTTAGAAACATGTAATCTTTGCACTTTGAAATGTAAATTTTTTCTTTAGGATGTGGGAGAGGACAATTTTGCTATTGTTTTTGCTGCCATGGGTGTGAACATGGAGACTACACAGTTTTTGAAGCGTGATTTTGAGGAAAATGGATCAATGGAGAGAGTGACACTTTTTCTTAACCGGGTAACTCCAACGTAAATGTGTCCTTTGATCTTTAATCATTACGTCCGTCTTCATTTTTATTCTTGTGTGAAGGCCAATGATCCCACCATTGAGCGGATTACCACTCCTCGAATTGCTCTCAGAACTGCAGAATATTTGGCCCATGAATGTGGAAAGCAGGTTCTTAGTTATACTGACAGATATGAGTTCTTATGCAGATGCTCCACGTGAGGTATCTTAAAAACTTAGATGATGAGATAACCATGTCCCGGTGTAAATAAAGTTTTTTTTTCCAAACGAAAAAAAAATGGAATTCATTTTTGCTCCCTAATTAGCCGTAACACTTTAGGTGCTTGGGACTAGTATGCAACATGAGACTTGTTCTCGACCAAAAAAGGAAAAACCATGACTTGTTGTTTTCAAAGTTAGGTGAATTTTGATGTAGCAGAACAAATATATGGGCATTAACCCATTGGTTAGCTAATTAGTATTATGGTCATTTCCAATATGATGTGATTTAAGAGTTTAATTTTTGATAAAAAAATAATATAACTTATGAAAAAATTATGGGTGTTGACATTTATCGGACTGTTATTTAATTATGGATGCTTAATTTGGTTGGCCGGTGAGTATTTGGTCTTTAACTCTTTAACAAAAAAAGAATCTCACGTTAGCTGTTTTTACTCAGAATAGAAATAATTGAAAGTAAATTGTGGGTTTTAGGCATATTAAATAAAGACAGTCCTTGCAAAGTGTGAAGTTCACATTGATGACTGCCAAGTGTAACACAAAGACCGGCATCATTATGAGTGGGTGGTCCCCATTCATTAACGCCCGTAGTCACAGTCTTCCCACTCGAAAACTACTCCCAACGA
This sequence comes from Flueggea neowawraea, assembly GCA_948243855.1. Classification (NCBI taxonomy): domain Eukaryota; kingdom Viridiplantae; phylum Streptophyta; class Magnoliopsida; order Malpighiales; family Phyllanthaceae; genus Flueggea; species Flueggea neowawraea. The sequence goes on from CAODLS010844040.1 coordinate 1,597, forward strand.
AAACACAGACGGACACAAACTTGCTCTTGTCAACGCCGTTGGATCAACACCTCCCCGATGCCGCGATGTCTCGTGTAATTGGAGCCGTCATATTTTCCAGGAAAAAAGGAGGAAAAAATATATCTTAGGAAAAGCAAAAGATAGAAAAAAAAAAGAAAAACAGGAGGCAAAGACAGGTGTCCCCTTCTGATGCCACGACACATCAGCTCCAAGTCTTTTACGGCAACGCAGACTACTCGAAGAGAAAATCTGATAAAACAATAGATAAGACCTCAATAAATTAAATAATTATTTTTTTATAAGAAAAAAAAGTCGGATCAGTAGTAGTATATTTTTACTGAATATTATCATGCAGACATTATCTTTTTGTTACAGCATGTTTTTGAGAGTCATCGTTGACATCGACAGCGAATTTCAGTCAGTTCACTAACGCGGTCACCGTAATAGTTAAGTGAAACAAACAATTGGGAGAACAATTTACTTTATTGTGCAATAAGAATTTACAACAACCAGAACCACCTAATTTTGACACTGTTTCAATTCGAATCCGCGTCTCGCTAACTAACGTCCCGTCCCCCAACCGCAGACTAACCTCAGAGGGTAAATTAAATAATTATTTAACTGTTCTTTTAAGAAATAAAAAACTTAACCGATGGGTGATGTCAACACAACAATAGGAGGTGTATGTGTCACCAGTCACAGTCGCTATTTTAAATTTTTGCTAAAGCTGAGGGTGAGTACACACATACATACGGGTAGATTAGATTATATTTTAGTAAATTAGTAGAGCAAGGCAGACACGTATCTCTCTCTCTCCGTCCTTATAAACAAAAAGTGGGTCAAATTGGTAATGATATCCATCTAGATGAGAGATGATATGAGATGAGGGTTGTGTTGCGGTGGTCGTTAGTGAAGCACCCAGAAGCCAGTATGAGGGTATGTATGTGAGTTTGTAATCTTGAAGGCTACGTGTGGGTTCGACGGAGGCGTGTAATTACAAATAATGATGTGAAAAGAATGTTGTTCTGATGGAATTTTAGACTTGTTGTATTAGAGGTTGGTGTTGTGTCTGTTTGTGAGAGGGTTTGAGAGATAAAATATGAGGACCGAGGTGAACCAGATGGTGGAGTCTCTAGCGACAAGAAATGGCGACGTTGACGACAAGATTTCAAGCTGTAGATTCTCTTCTCTTTTGGCCACACAAGATCGTAATTATCTCCTCTCTGCCGACGGACCCCAGGTTTTCTCTCTCTTTTTTCCTGTTTATTTTGAATAAAATATTTGTGGAATAGCTGGTCTTTCAGGAGGTTAATTTGCTCGATCTCTAGCGCTTATGTATGCAAGTAATGGAGGGACCCTTAGGAAGGCTTAAATCCAGAAGCGGATCTAGTTCAGGACTTGTTTTTTAACAACTAGTTTTATCGTTTTCCGATCATTTATCTTTACTTTTGACCTTTTAGCTATTTAATTTTCTGTCTAAAACAATATCTTTAATTTCCCTCTTAAACAAACTTCTTTTGATTTGTTGTTTTTAAAAATATGGGTTTCGCACTAAAGACGTGGAAACTGTAGTATATTTTATGTGCCAAACTTATTAACCAACCTTATTTCATTTAAATTTTGGGAAGAAACTGGCAAAATAGGAAACCTTAGCTACTGAGAGAGGTAATGTACGGTGTCTGGAGTGATACTTGTTTTTATGTAAATCTAGATAATATCACATGGGCTATTTTTGTTCTCTCAGCATTTATTTTGTTGCATGGTCAATGAAATCTGCATGGCAGTGACATTTTATTACACGTAAATCTTGAGACTATCTTACATTTATAAGATATCCAGAGAATGCCATGCATATTTTCTCCAAATTAATAGTGAATCCTAAATGAGTGTTGAATATCTTGAATGAATTGGTCTTTCATCTGAGTTTTCTCCAAACTAGTAATGAATCCTATGATATCTTCGGCATTTTCCAATGTATTTATGTAATAACAATATCATTTTAATTTCTTTACCGTTGAGATATTTAATACGTTGTAATGTAATTGTATAATTAATATGATAATTAGTTTGATTGTTCATGATTTTGATTCAAAGTCCATGTGTTTTTCATTGTGGATCTTTAACATTCGGATTGTAGATCAAACTATGATAATTAGTTTGATTGTTCGTGATTTTGATTCAAAGTCCATGTGTTTTTCATTGTGGATCTTTAACATTCGGATTGTAGATCAAACTATGTAACCGTAACTGTGTCGGTAATTCAACAGTGCGTGAGGTAGGTGGTAGATTCCTAGATTATTATTGTATTTTGCAAACTTGTTTGTATGCGTGCAAGACTTGTTGTGGGAGTGGGAGAAGTGGAAGTCATTGTCTCGGACAGGCAAGTGTCGTTGTTTCCGGACGCTTGCTTTGATGAGAAACACATGCTTAATGAAGGCGTGCCCATCCACAACAGTTGTTGTCCGTGAACAACCCTGCCGAAACGACATGTGTCGCTACCTAGTTATCCCTTTAGCCTCACATTAACGCTATTTGTACTACTTATGGCCCATTCACAACTACAATGCATATCATCCCTTCATCATTTAACCCTTTTGTGCCTCCTAGCTGGATTGAACGCTTGCGTGAATGGATTCTCTATTGCCTTTATTTTATGCCCACGATGTGTTGTGACCGTTCTTAGGACCTTAGCAAAAACGAGGAGTAACTGAACCTCTATTTTTGTGAATGCTGATTGGAATTTCGTACATTATCTTTTTATATGCACTTATCAAATCAATATCATGGCCAGAATGTTCTAATTTGTACTCTTCTGTTTTGGATGTAATTTTTGATCGCCAGACTACGGTAGGATTTGAAACTTTGTGCTCCCGAATTTCGATTTTCAGGCATTTTAGCTAACTTCACATGAATCGCCCGACTCCTCTCTATATATTTTATTTCTGTGATTTATTACCATAATCTATCAACTGGCCTAATGTTTCAGAGTAAACGAGTAGCAGGACTAGCGAAGACTAGCATCTCTGGAAATAATGCAATTATGGACCTATGATCAGTTATTTATGAGACTTTTTTGTTGGTCATCTACGGCTGTGCAGGTGAAAGTTTCTGATGTTGAAGGCAAAGTCTTGGGACTCTACTTCTCAGCCAATTGGAACCCACCATGTCGCAACTTCACGCACTTTCTAGTTGATGCATATGAACAACTAAAGAATAATGGGTCTAACTTCGAGATAGTGTTTGTGTCATGCGATGAAGACTTGAGTGCATTCAACAGCTACCGTGCCAGTATGCCATGGCTTTCAATTCCATTTTCTGATTTGGAGACAAAGAAAGCCTTGACCCGCAAATTCAACATTGAAGGTATTCCTTGTTTAATTATTTTGCAACCCAATGATAGTAAGGATGAGGCAACATTGCTCGATGGAGTCGAAATTCTGTATAAATTTGGGGTCCAAGCCTTCCCATTGACCAAAGAGAGGTTGGATCAATTGGAAAATGAAGAAAAGATGAAACATGAGAGCCAGACCCTAACCAATTTACTAATAAATCATCATAGAGATTGTCTTTTGGCTCATCCTGCAACAAAATAGGTCAGTCTCTAGTCTACTTGGAATTGAACTCTATCTCACTAGGCAGTTTTCATTTTTAAGTTGTTACTGTACGTTACAAAACCAACAATATTCTTTCACAACCTGGTCAACTTTGATGTTATTCTTCCATTCAATCCCGTTGCCATCCTTATATTTTACTTGGGACTTCTTTTACTTTCATCTTATGGGTACTGTTGACTGTTCTCTCTAGATTGACTTTGTTTAGCTTACAAATATGATGCCTTTTCATGGATTATAGTATGTGTTCAAAAGTAGGGATAAAAACGTTTTCTTTGATTACCTGGATCCAATTTGCTCTGAACTATAAAGGGCAGAAAAGAGAGAGAGTAGTTATGTGGCGGACGGATTGGTTCAAATGTCTAACATCATTGAAGAAGTGGATGGATAATGCTGATCTCGAGACTCTCACACTGTTTCTAGGACCATTATCCCTGTCAATATCTTGAATGTTCTGCCCATTACTCTCTGTTTTGCTTTATGATCCTGCCCATTTTCTGTCAAAATCATAAGAACATTCTTTCAACTTGCCTTTTCTTACTGTGTTTAGCCATTTTCACTCTCTGGGGGCTTAATTCTCTAGTTATTGCTCTTGTGGGCATTGTTTCCCTGCATTAGCAACTTTTTGCATTCCATTCATCGAGTGAACTCCACTTTTCTGGAAAAGGACTGTCGATAATGGGCGAAGAACGCATTAACCAGATGCATCGTATTGCTAAGAAAATGTAGAACAGACCAGATTCTTGGCCCCATCAAACAGTTTAACTTTTGGTTGATTAATTTAAAACATGGCAATGTTACATATATAATTAAGCTAGGATTCTGTTGCTGATGGATAGGTACTGTTTTTGCAGGTGCCAGTTGCATCATTGGTAGGCAAAACAACTGGAATATTTTTCTCAGCTCAATGGTGTCTTCCAGGTGGGAAGTTTACTCCCAACCTAATTTACATCTACCAGAAGATTAAACAAAATCTAGCAGAGAAACAGACAGAAGATTTTGAAATTGTGTTCGTGTCGAGTGATCGTGATCAAGCAGGATTTGACTCCTACTTTGCCACCATGCCATGGTTGGCAATCCCTTATGGAGATCCGACAAACAAGACCCTCTCCAAGCATTTTGACGTCCGAGGCATCCCCTGTTTGGTAGTTCTAGGACCCGATGGGAAGACAGTGACAAAGCATGGTAGACACTTAATCAACCTGTACCAAGAAAATGCATACCTTTTCACCAAAGCCAAAGTAGACTTACTGGAGAAACAAATGGATGATGATGCACAAATTCTCCCAAGATCAGTGCAACATGAAGGACATAGACATGAAGTTACTTGAGTATCAGAGAGACCTTTTGTATGCTGTGATTGTGAAGAGCAGGGGTCTGGTTGGGCTTATCAGTGCCTTGAATGTGGGTATGAAGTCCACATTAAGTGCATCCGAGACGTTGGCAGTACAACCGGGGTTCGGACCTGACTATGTGTTCGCTTCTGCTGATTATATTGCTAATTGAGCTTGGATGATTATTGTTTCCTACCTCAGATTATTTGGTTTCGTTTATAAACTTAATCATTGGAAAGAAAGCCTGTGGGCAAAGTTATGTAACATGTTTCTTCGGCCTTGGACTCTATTATGGCTAATCAATGCTAGTTCCTTTACAAAACTCAACTTGATAGTCGAGTAATGCGAATGAAAAAGGAAAAGTCGTTCATGTTTCTTTTAAGAAGGTAAAAAGGAATATCAATATGCAAGGTACATTCTTTTTGGCAATCCAGTTAGACTAACGTAACAAAATAAAGGCGAATAGAAATTTTCATCAAGATCTCTGGATGAAATCCATGGCGTTATGATACATCAGTTTAAAGAATGGAATTGAAAATACGTTAAGCTCATGGAAGCCAAGAGAATAAGGGGATCTGCGATAATCTTTTTGTATTTACATCTTTTTGTGCTTATGGCAGTTAAGATTATATTCTACACTTTAGTTTTAATCAAATTGTTCAAATTTAGTTGTTCGAATTAATTTTTTTAATGTATTGACAAAATTTTAACCATTAAATTGATTCTAAAATATCTAAAAATTATCTCTATCGTTAAAGCACCAAAAAAATGTAGATACAAAAAGATAATACCCAATCCGGAGAATAAGATAGACAAAATCCCAGCAATGTGACTGATGTCATATTGAAGTACACGTCTAATTAGATTAGCTATATTTTAGATCAAATTTCATTAACTGTGAGATCATTTGTCCGGGCAATTTAGGGCTAGCCTTTTTGGCCCTGCCTGTAAGCCGGCCCGAGCTCAGCTGGGATAAATTTATAGGCTAGGCTAGTAGTATTTAGCCCGAGGGCCGAGTCAAACTAAGACTTATGAAATAGCCCGCATACTAGTCCGACCAAACCTGAATATATATAATATATATGATTTTTGTTATATTTTATATATATAATATATGGTATGTTAATATTAATTTGATATATTATGTGTTATAAATTAGTAAAAATGAAGTCAATTATTAATTTAAAAATTGTTTGATATTTATTTAAAGTATAATTTATATAATAAAGTATATATTAAATTATATTTTGATAAAAAAATAAAATATTCATATTTTTTTCAACAGAAATCGGTTTGGCCCGACCTTTTGAATGAGGGACTTGGACAAAACACCTAGCCCGATCAACCGGGCCGAACCAACTCGTATGAAAGGCTATAAAAAATACCCTTAGACTGGCCGATGCCCAACCCTACCAGGTATGTGATGATCTCCATAGATGACAAGGTATAACAGGTAAAACACGCAGAGTTTAAAATTTGTTGGTCTTTTGATTTTATTTGCGCAACTTTCAGATTTATCAAACTAATTCCTCAAATGCCAATTCTTTGTGTATTTCATTGAAAGTCATTTATCTTTTTCTTTTTGCTAGTTCTTTGTATATTTATCGAAAGTCCTTTGTCTTTTTCTTTTTACTTTCTCGTATACTTTTCCCCTCTCTTCTCTCCAGCTCTATACTTGTCCATGATATGCGTACATGTTGTCCTATTTTATGGACTTGTACACATAAAATTTAACAAAATTTCACATTTTGTAATTTTGTAATTTTAGGCCACCAATTTAACACTTGTTGCCCAATTTAGGACGCCAATGATGACTCATTGGATCATGGTGCTAACGATTTGGGTTTGAATGCAGTTATTGTGTCTGGCCTGGATTGAACCGGCTCGGATTGCAAACCAAATCCCTTATATGTTTTCCTTGTCATTTCTTTAAGGATAAATTACATCGTAGATAGAAAAACAAAAAACATTTTACTCCGCATGGAAAGCTATTTTTACTTATTCAGAACAAGGTAAAGTATATTTTCGTGCGACGGGTGCAAACCTTCGCACAAAATTGTTTTTTTTTCAATTTAGTTCCTTATGGGTTGTTTAAGTTTATTTAATATTTTTAAAAAGTTTATTTAAGGAATGTATTTTCTATTTAAGGATTATATTTACTATTTAAGATTTACTTAAGGTTTATTTAAGGATTTTTAATTTTATTTTTGATTTTAAACTAAAAAACCCATTTGTGCTTTAAGGTTTATAATTCTATTTAAGATTTATTTTGAATGTTAGTAAAAAGTTTTTAAAAGGTTTATTTAATGTCTGTATTTTCTGTTTAAGGTTTATTTAAGATTTATATTTTCTATTGAAAAAAAAAAAGAATTTTCGGATTTCTGCACTGAAAAAAGATGATTTCCATGCGAAAAGAGAAGAATTCTGCACAAAAAGAGGGAAAAATAAAAATAAAAACTACTATTTTCGTAATTAATTTTTCAAAAAGGCTTATTTTTGTAAGTAACCTTTTCTTCAATGGCTGAACTTGGTCCATAGAAGTCCCATTTGTTTAAACTAAATTACAAGGACATTTGTATTTATATTTTAGGCTTGTTTAAGAGCATCAACACTGGGGACTCTCATTATACATATGTGAGATTCACTGATATAGTGGATCCAAACAAATTAAAAAATATATTTTTTTTTATTTTTTCATTTTTTTAATTTGTTATCCAAAAACACATGCTGTTCAAAATTGAAATTAGTGTAATTTTTCTTAGGCTAATTAACGTAATATTTTTATTATGCAAATCTATTTTTATTTGTTTAAAATATATTATGTAATATTTATTATTTCAATGGAATATTATTTTTTAATTTAAATAAATAATTTTCTTCAAATAATTTAAAAATATTTAAGAATATATCATTTTTCACAATTAACTAGTATAAATTGTTTTTGTTTAATAAATATATTTATTATGAAATGTATATTGTCAATAAATTAAATGAGAGTATTGAGTTATTGTAAAATCTATTTTAGAGATTAATGAAGTTGTAATCATTGCAGAAAAAAACATAAAATTTAATAAAATACTAATGTAGTATGAGCATCAAATTCTAGACAGGTTTAGCCATTGCATATGCCTTGTACCATTTTGCCTTGTACACTTGCCCACCAAGTCTCCATGTATCTTATCACCTTTCTTGTTATTAATGATCAATTTTACTTTGACAGGAAAAGAAGGATCGTGCAAAATTCCCTGCATTCAACAAAGATGAAGTAAATTCAACAAGGATATCGTTTATCGACTGAATTATTATGCTGCTCTAAATGTTGAGGTGACGGACTTCTATTAAATAAAGCCGTCGCTCAATGTTGAATAGAAGCTTTGTTTTCCCTTTCTGCACCAAAAAAAAAAAAAGAGGAAAAAAGCCAGAGAGTAAAGGTTTTCAGTGTGATTGTCACTGGGGTGGAAGTCGTTGGCAATAGATGATCAGTTATTGCCATAGACGATAGATCGTTTCGGGACAGAAGCCTAACATTTTTTGACTGCACTACCTGTACGGATGGTATGCCATGGCCGAAAAGTGACAAGATATTGCTCATGGAAAAACATATACTACTATTTGTTTGTTTTACTTGGTCATGGAAAAATATTTACGCATACCAATGACCGGAAATTTGTTTACAATTCATTGGAGGAACAGCAAATGAAGTTTTACGAAAAGAACTAGACTATATTGTAATATTTCAATAATTAATTTTTGTCGTGAAGAAAGAGGATCATGCATATGTATCACTATCCCGTATGTTTGACTTTACTACAAGGCGGGTGATTACTGATTGATCCATTAATGGTGTAGAATTAATTTAAGGGGAAAAAACAAAGAAGAGTAATGGTATGGAAACAGAAATTAAAAATTCTCTCAACTCAATTCAATTTAAAAAACTGATTTATTAATGTACAAAAACAGTCTCCAAAATACATTAAGTAAAAACGATTTGATAAACTAACCTAAATAAAATTTGTTTAAACTAAAAACTCTAACCACATATAGCAAAACGTCTGAGTGATTATAGAATGAAAGGAAGACTGAATGATACATATCTAATTCAAGAAGAGAGCTACAAACTCAATAATGGACAAAGCAATCCTAAACAGAATTCAAAGGCTTGACAACTTCTTCTTCTTCTTCTTCTTCTTCGTCTTCTTAACAGAGATTCTGATTCTCGTGACAATAAGAAGAGAGAAACTGGGCATCAATCTTGGCGCGACAAACAGGGCAAGCAGAATGCCTGGATAGCCAAGTATCCGCACATTCCAAATGAAACCCATGATTGCAACCGGGGACCAGTCTCGCCGGTTGCTCCCCTTCGATCTCGTCAAGGCAAACGGCACATTCCGTCCCCATCACCAATTCCTTCCCGGTGATCTTCGGCAGTTTCTCCAGCTCCGCCTCAGACAACCCTTTCTTCGCCGCTGGCTTCTCCGGCACGGCTATCTCCATTTGACTACCCGAAGAGTACGACAGAAGAAATATATAGACAATGAAGACGGCGCTCATGCCGGCGCAGGGGAGAAACAGGGCCAAAAAGACAGAGAGAAGCATGCTGTTGTTGGCAGCAGGGACGGCGGCGGCGGAGTTCAAGGAGGGTGGCTATGGGGAGGGAGAGAGGGGCGCATTCTAGGTAGTTTTAGGAAAGTGTGGGGAATTAAATGGAAGGTGTTGGTGAGAGGAACTTATGAGCTGGGGAGGGGGAGTTGTAGCTTGCTATCAGTATCAGGGATGGAACTGTGACGTGGATATTATTTCTTCCCTTTTTCTTTTTTCTTTGTTGCTGTTTATTTTCTGTTTCTTTGTTGTGTAAAACGACAAAGCCCAGATATGGAAGTGGCGTTTCGTGGTTGTCAAGGAAGAGATATTTGAAAGGCCTTAATTGTTGTGGGCCCATTGCTACTTCTTATCCCTGTTGAGAGAGGTCTTCTCTAAATGATTGCTACACTATCTCTACAGTAATTGTTATGTTGAAATGCTGGACAGCTCAAATTGGTGTTATTGAAGATAAACCTATTCGGACTTTCCCTTATTCTCTCTGTAGTATCTTTTTTTTTTTGTCTATTGGAAGCCAACAGGTCAACAGGTTGGTGAACTGCACAACTAGATGTAACCCTCCATGTATCTCTTTATGGTAAAGGTGATAATTACCACCAAAATGGTGATAGAATTACTCAAACTCTAGACTTTCTATGCAAGTCTTTTCCTCACTTGCCACGAGGACAGCCAGTGTTGTGCCCTCTTTAAAGCTAGGTTACTTAAACAATTCATTTGATAATATTGCTTGCAACAATATTGTAAGATTTAATGGACATTCCTTGAAATGGAATCTCGTGTGGTTTTGGTTTGGTGGACAAAAGCAAGCCGAGACCAAAACAAGAATTTTCAAAACCAACACCCAGCTGGGCTGTCGTGGGTTTGTGACAGCCCAAAACATAAGCATTGAGAAAGCATTAGTGGTTTTGGGCCATAAGGATGATTTTGATCCACCAAGAAAGCGGAGGGCTTCGGCAAAGTCCACAATAACGGATTGGAAAGTGGAAACCATATCGTTGAAGAAGTCAAAGCAAGATAAATAGGTAATTCAACTTTGCTGGATTTTGGATATACAACTGTACTTGCGTGCTCCCTCCCTCGCACATTATCATAGATTAATTAATGCTAAATTAGATAGCAATTATCATGTCCCCAAAACATTGTTGTATTACCTATGAGTGTTTTTTCTTGGTTAATTGTAATTAGCGTTTAATTATTAGGGAAAATATGAAAAGGGAGGAAAAGGGGAGAAAAATTAAAAAGGCTATAGCTTCAATTAAAAATGCATTTAAAACGTGGCACGGTGTTAACTCGAACCACGAGCGGTTCGAGTGGGGCGGGCGGATTGGACCGGATAAGAAGAGACCGTTAGGGTAGTTTAGAGGTGCGGTATAAATACGGAGAGAAGTCGCAGTTAGCTGTTTAGGGCGTAAAAGAAGAAACGAAGCCGTAGAAGAGGGCTCTTACTTGGCCGAGCAAGCTTATCTCTAAATCTTCATCTCCAGGTATCTCTCTCGGATCCGCCAAACCCTATCTCTCCTCGTCCTCATGTTGATTCTTGTCTCAATGAGCACGCTTTTTCATTCTTGTTGTAAGGAAGTTTCTAGAAACTGAGAAAATCTTTATTTGTTTTTTGGTTTTTGAGAAAGATGGATCGGTACCAGAGAGTGGAGAAGCCCAGAGCTGAAACACCAATTGACGATAATGAGA
>CAODLS010844223.1:0-23817 GCA_948243855.1 Flueggea neowawraea
AAAGCATCAGAACAGGGAATCACTAACAGAGAATCAAGTTGCAGAAGACGTCACATCAAAGGTGAGCTATGATACCTGACAAATAACAGACGCTCCTCGATTTTTGAAATTTTGAATATCTTCTGACACAGTCACGAGGAATATCAAAGACATAAATATTAAAGACTCGACTACGTACACAACACTGCGTACATCACACACATCATTCAAGCTCTGCGTACACAGATAAAAGTACTAAGCACGTAGTCACTTCTTGATCTAAAACAGTGAGTACTGGAAATCAGGCTATGCACATAGAAGGAATGTCGCTGCACGTAATACTCTGATGATACCATGAACTACGTACACAATACACATGGTACGCACACAGTAAGGACTGACATCATTAATCTCATCAGTTTTGCATTTCTTACAACGACTGTTTTGGTATCCACAATGACTATTTTTTTGAGGAATGCCTATAAATAGACGTTTCAAGTCATAAGGTAAATAGACAAATCTTAGAGAGTGCCTAAAAGTTTTGAAAATCTTCCCATTGCATTCTTACTTTGTTCTTGAATACTCACATACCAACTGATCTATAGATTTGCTATCTTATCACTGAATTGGTTCAACAAGACTGTCATTTAGTTGAGAATAGTATTGTACTTGAGCTTTGTTTGTAAAAGCTTGAGAAAGGAATAGGTTTGCCTTGTTTGTTACCGTGAAAAACAAAGGAGTGTGATTTTCTTGTTTTGACTAGTAAAAAGTAAGGCGTAAAAGGTTGTCTTGTGATACTGAAAACTAAGAGAGTGTAAACAGTTTTACCTCCACTCGAAAGTGAAGAAGAATAGTGGATTCAAACTCTCTAGTGAACTAGAAGAGTGAACGTAGGTCAAAGAGAACCGAATCACTATAAATATTGGACTTTGTTTCTCTATCATTTTACTCTTTAATTTTTGTTCTTTATTAAGTAGTAGTGTTTTGAATTTAACTACTGTTTTGTTTTGAAAAATATTTGCAAAAACTTTTCAAGATAATATTTTTAGCAAGAAATCTAATTCACCCCTCTTGAATTGTCATATTGAGTTTTCAATAGTTACAATCAATTAATAATGTACTATTTACTACTTTCATCTATTAAATTAAAAATTAACAACTGATATTTATCTACATCATTTTATAACACTTGTGTGGACTAAACTTAAGCCTAAAAAAGTCTACAAAGTCGTCAAAGCACAACACTGTAAAAAAAGCCCCAAGAACATGAAACCATTTTATAGAAGATTTTCATCTGAAGATAATATACTAATACTACAATTAATGGAAGATCATGATGAAAAATCTTAAAATCAGGATAAGAACTTAACGAACATACTTTAAGGGATGAAGTACCATCACTGCGGTCAAAACAAGTGGAAAAGAGATTATACATTCTCATCCAGCTACCCCTTAGCTCTTTTATAAATAGGGGTTCTTTGACACTCTGAAATACATTTGTACGACGTAGAAAAAACACTAAAATTCTGTAAAAATATATTGATTTGAACATTGAATTTGATAGAGTATTCATGATTTCGATAGATCGAAACACTGTTATGGATTTGAGACAACAACAAACATAAAAACTATCTTTGAAGTTTTGAAATTTAAGAACTTTAGGCATGTTTAGTTAAGAAAATTCTCATTGTTTTTTAAAAATTAAAAAATAGAAAAAAATAAAAAAATTGTTTAAATTTTTTTAATTAGTAAATATATTTTCTAAATATTTTTAATTTTTAAAAAATGAAAAAAAAATAGAAAATAAAAACAAAAAATAGAAATTATTTCCTCAACTAAACATATTCTTAGTTTCTTGTTACCTTTTTCTAAATTATCTGTATTAAAACTCTTTAGGCCTGTTTAGTTGTACAAATTTTCTAAAACTTTTTGGAAAACAAAAAAATTGTTCATTAATAATTAAAATTTTCTGGTGTTTTTCATTATATTTTAAAAAATAAAAAACAAATGAAAAATAGAAAATAAAAAATCATTTTTTTTAACTAAACATAACTTTCGTGTTTTAATTTTATATAATTTTTTTTGTTTAACTGTACCAGCATGGGAAGGTGATTTTAAATTATTTGAGTTTCTAACATTGTGACGCGCATTCCCTCAAATTGTGACACGCATTTCAAATTGATATGTTTGTACAAGCTGTTAGTTTTTCATTTCACATGTTACCATAAACCAAAAAATGTTTAACATCATTAATGCGAGCTTTGTGTAGGTAAAGACAAAACAGGCAAAAAAACAAAAAGACAAATGTCGCATATGGGAATACGTGCGCTACAACAAATTTCACTTTTGAGGACAAACATCTAGCAACAAAGCAGATTTTGTCCCCAAAAATTGAGTGATTTGGGACAAACATGCATTTCGTCCTTTAAAGAAACCATTTTAATATAATTCCTAAGGTATAGACAAGTGCCACATCATTGATTAGTAGTGGAGTAAACTTAAGGGATAATTACACTGTCCACCATCTTTGCTTTTTTAATTATTAGGAAATGAAGAACGAATTTGCGTTTTCCCCGCACGACACTGCTTAACTTTTTATACTGAGATTTTTAATGCTTTGTAATCATTTTTATTTTTTGTTAGAGATCCTCTTCTCTATTATGTCTTAGTCTCTTTTTTGTTTTTTTTTCCTCTCTCCTTTATCATTCTCCACTCTCTCCCTTTTCCCTCTCTCTATCGCAATTTCTTTCTCACTCCTTCTTCACTCTCTGCTCTCTCTCCCTTTCGCCTCTCTCCTTAGCAACTGCTCTCTTTCACTCCTCTCTCTCATTTCTGACGCTTCATCCTCCTTTGCTTCTTAGTCATCCGATGCTCCTTCCTCTCATGTCCAATGCCTTCATCCTCCTCTCTCTCATGTCCGTTTGTCCTCCCCTCTTTGAGTCGTTCAAAGCCTTCTTTTTGTCTGACGCTTTCTCTGATGTTGCAGATATGTGTTTTTGCATTGCAGTCTTATGTCCGATGCTTTGGTCCTTGTCTCGGTTCCTCTTTCTGTTCTTGTTGTATTGTTTGTTGCAGATCTAGTTTCTTCCTTAGTGTGTTGAGGAGATCTGCTCTAATTTTGTGTTCTTTGCTGGAGGTGGCATCTATATGTGTGTTTGATTTTTTGCTAGGGTTTTCGGTTTGTTTTTGTGAGGGTTGATAGAGTTGGCGGCAATGTTTTGTTTTTTTCGAAGGTTTTGGTTTGATTTTGTGGGGATTGATGTAGAAATCAGAGGTTGTTTTTCATCGTTCTTGTTAGGATTTCATTTTTTTTTTTGCTAGATTTTAGAAAAATTTATCAAACATTTTTTTAAATAAAGGTTTTTAAAAAGTTTATTATGAGTTTATTTTTAAATTTTTATTTTGTTTAAAAGGTTTATTTTAATTTTGTTAAGTTTATTTTGTTTAAAAGGTTTATTATAGGTTTATTCTAGGTTTTGAAAGGTTTATGTAAGGATTTTAAAAGGTTTATTTTAGGTTTATTTTTATTTTTAGTTTATGTTTTTAATTTTATTTCGTTTTTAAAAAGTTCTTAAAAATTTTAAGAAAGATTTATTTTAAGGTTTATTGGTTTATAATAGGATTATTTTAAGTTTATTTTAGGTTTATTTTGGTTTTTAAAATGTTTATGTATGGATTTTAAAAGGTTCAGTTTAGGTTTATTTTTAGTTTATGTTTTTATATTTAATTCATTTTTAAAAAGTTTTTAAGGTTTTAAAATATTTTATTTTTAGGTTTATTGGTTTATTATATGTTTATTTTAAGTTTATTTTAAGTTTATTTTAGGTTTATTTTAGTTTTAAAAGGTTTATGTAAGGATTTTAAAAGGTTTAGTTTAGGTTTATTTTTAGTTCATGTTTTTAATTTTATTTTAACTTTTTTATATTTTAAAAATATTTTATTTTAAGGTTTATTTTTTCTATGTATGGATTTTAAAAAGTTTATTAAACTTTTATTAAGGTTAAAAATATTTAAAAAAGAAAACTTAAAATTTAAAACTGAAAGAAAAAAGATAACTAATTCGGAAAAGAATGTGGAATAAATTGAAAAATATCGGAAAAGGTCAAAAAATGAAAATTAAAAAAATACAATGGTTGGATTATATAAAAAGATGTTTTCCGTATAAGAAGATGGAATGATCCATAAGAGGAAATATGTTTTTCGTATAAAAAGATGAAATGGTCCGTGCGGACAAAAACCATAATGGAAGTATATCTGTAATTAAATTTTAAAGGGCCTATTTTTGTAAATTGCTCCAAACTTAAACGCTAAAGGATCATGTTGGATTTTTATTAGTAGTGGAGTAAACTTAAACGCTAAAGGATTGTGTTGGATTTTTAGTAGAGTAAATTGTTGGGAAGATAAACTATAACACCCACAGATAAATCCTTCCCACCTTGTGCAAAAACAAATAGGCAATGAATAGAGCACAAACAAAGCCAAGCAATGATACCACAAAATACAATATTTTTTTATGTAGAAAATCCTTTAGTGTGAAGGGAAAAGTCATGGGCTGGCAGCCACCGATAAACTTCCATTTCATCAAATAGTGGGTTACACAACAAGTCTTACTAGGCTAAGTTAGGGATCAACGAACAACAGTTCTTCACCTAACAGTAGATAAACTACTCAAAAGTAACCAGGAAAGTGGATAGAAATAACAACGAGTACTGATAGAGAACACCACTAGAGAGGGCTTCTGACGAACTACACCAGTCACTTCGTAGTTCTTGATGCCAGGAACAACATACTGAAATTTGGTAGCAATCGGGCTTAATTCCACCTTCCAATTGAACCAACTAACTTTCTCTCTCAATGAAAAATCAATTTCTCTTCTCTGCCTTTTTGTTTCTTCACGTCGTCACTATACTACACACTAATGCCTTCACTTCCTTTTCTTTTATTTGCTTACAACCATAACAAACCTAATCAAATGGGCTTCTTCATCCAATTAAATTAGGCTACCTTTTTTTTTTCTTTTTCTTTTATTTTGTTTTAATTTGGTGTGGTCCCACCTTGCCATATGGGCGGGATCACCCAAGAAATGTCCCCTTTATGCCCATGCAGGAAAGGGCACCATACTCGATACATCTCTGCAAGCACTGAGCTTCTCCATAGGTAAGAACTTCATCATCATATCTGAAGTATTATTGTCAGTATGGATTTTCTCTAACTCAAATTGCTTCATCTCTAGTGCATCCCGAATCCAATGATACCTAACATTAATATGTTTAGATCTAGAATGAAATGCCAGGTTCTTACTGAGATGGATTGCATTCTGACTGTCACAATACAACACATACTTCTCTTGCCCTAAGCTCAACTCTTGTAGGAATCTCTTCATCCACAAAAATTCTTTTGCAGCTTCTGTAACAGCAATATACTCAGCCTCACTGGTGGATAACGCTGCACATTTGTGCAATTTAGACTGTCATGACGCTGCTTCCCTGAAAAAGTCATCAAATATCCCGATGTAGATTTTCTAAAATCAACATCACTTGCCATGTTAGCATTTGTGTACCTATCCAACATGGGTTTACCATTTCCAAAAAACAGGAAATATTTAGAAGTGCCTCTAAGATACTTGAGAATCCATTTAACAGCTTCCCAATGCTACTTTTCAGGATTGGAGATAAATCGGCTCACCATACCAACTGCATGAGCAATATCCGGCCTTGTGCACACCATGACATACATCAAACTACCCACAACTGAAGCATAATGAACGTTCTCCATATCTTCTTTTCCTTTCTCACTTCAAGGACACTGTTTAGAGCTCAATTTAAAGTGACCTGCAACCGGAGAACTTACTGGTTTAGATTTTCTCATGTTGAACTTCTCAAATACCTTCTTAATATACCTCTCTTGAGATAACCACACTTTTTTATTGTTCCTGTCACGAGTGATTCTCATGCTAATAATTTGTTACGCTGGTCCCAAATCTTTCATTGTGAAAGATTTGCTCAAATCTTCTTTCAGCTTCTTAATTTTCTCATTATCACAACCAACAATTAACATATCATCCATATACAACAAAAGAATAAGGGAATCACCATCATTGAATTTCTTCAGAAATACACAATGATCAGAAGTGGTCTTACCATACCCATGATTTGTCATGACGGAATCAAACTTTTTGTACCATTGTCTAGGCGCTTGCTTGAGTCCATACAAACTCTTTTTTAACTTGCACGTGAAGTGCTCCTTGCCCTTGATAATGAACTCTTCTGGCTGCTCCATGTAAATTTCCTCCTTCAAATCACCATGAAGAAATGTTGTCTTTACATTCATTTGCTCAATCTCTAAATCTATAAAGGTTACTAAACCAAGTACAACTCGGATTGAATACATTTTTACCATAGGTGAAAAGATTTCATCAAAATCGACCCCTTTCTTCTGACCAAACCCTTTCACAACTACTATTGACTTGAACCTTGGCTTTGAGGTTTTTGCATCTCCTTTCAATCTGTGAACCCATTTGTTCTTCAAGGCTCTTTTGCCTTTAGACAACTCCACTAACTCATAAGTGTTGTTCTCATGCAAGAAATTAATCTCTTCTTCCATGGATTTTAACCACTCATTCTTGTTTTCACTTCTCGAAACCTCATTATAGGTTTGAGGTTCTCCATTCTCTAAAATCAATACATACTCAGCTTCAAGATATACTGTAGAAGGCTTAGATTGCCTAGATGATCTTTTCAACACAGGCTAAACTGGTGATTCTGGTAAGGCTTGCTCTGTAGGATCATCAATCTCATCATCTTTTCTGTCATCTCCCTGTATATCTCCCTGTCATTCACATTCTCCTTTGAGGGCTCTGGTTCAATGGCATGCATTGGAGTTGGTTTTGACTTCACTAGTTTTTTGAAACCTTATACTATTTGATCTTCAAAAAACCACATCTCGGCTTTTAACAATTTTCTTTTCTGTCGGCCTGTACTCAAACTCCTTATCTCCATACCCTAGGAAGACACAATATTTTGTTTTTTTGTCAAGCTTGACTCTATCATCTTTTAGAATTTGAACAAATGAGCTGCAACCAAATACTCTTAAATGACTATATGATACTTCTTTCCCTCTCCACACCTTTTCAGGTTCCTCTCCAGTAAGAGCTGTAGAAGGCGAAAGGTTAATCAAGTCTACTGTAGTCATCATTGCCTCACCCCAAAAACCTTTAGACAATTTTGCATAAGACAACATGCATCTAACTTTCTCAACAATGGTACGGTTCATTCTCTCTGCAACTCCATTATGTTGAGGCGTTTTAAGCACTGTCTTCTCAAGTCTGATATCGTGATCTCTACAGTACTTCTCAAACGAACCTCTGTACTCACCACCATTATCTGATCTCACTGTTTTTAACTACCTCTCAGTCTATCTTTCAATACTAGCATGAAACTGTTTGAATAAGTCAAACACTTGGTCTCTTGTCTTCAAATAATATGTTTGTACATAGTTTTTTGTTTAATTGCTCCAGAGTGGGAAGGTGATTTTAATTTTATTTGAGTTTCTAACATTGTGACATGAATTTCAAATGATTTGTTTGTACATGTTTTTTTTTTTGTTTCACATGTTATAAACCAAACAATGTTTAACATCATTAAGGGGAGCTTTGTGTAGGTAAAAACAAAACAGGAAAAAAAAGAAGAAGAAGACAAATGTCGTTGGTCGAATAGTAGAATATGTGCGCTACAAGAAATTTCACTTTTGAGGACAAAATTTTTGCAACAAGGCAGATTTTGTCCCAAAAAAATGAGTAATTTGGGACAAAACATGCATTTCGACCTTTAAAAAAACTATTTTAAGACAATTCCTATGGTACAGACAAGTACACACATCATTTGATTAGGTTAAAGAGTTAGATGAAGAGTACAGGAATTTTTAGAGTTAATTCTATACAAGGTCACTAAACTTAATGATCTTGTCCACGACGGTAACTAAATTTCAATTTTATCCAACACAGTCACCAAACTTAACCATTTTGTTTTCTACGATCACTAATGACGGAATCTGTTAATAACCGATGCCAAAATGCCACGTATGCACCACATTTGCCTATATTTTGACACATAAAATGACACATCATCAAAAAGCAAACAAGTCATCGTTTATGTGGCAAATGTGTAAAAGAGAAAAAAATAGCCATCCTATGGTTTCGATGTCTCCGTCCAACTCAATCTCGATGCATCGGTTTCCACTGAAACGAACTTGTTCGAACTTCTCTGTCTCTCTCGAGTAAACACTTTATAGATTTCCCTCTGTCGAACATGTCCATCTCTATTCATGAGACCGTCGCAGTGTATGGGCGTGAAGATTGGGACGAGAAACAAGAGGGAGGAGAGAGAAATGTGACCTGTTGAAGTCGAAATTGTGTATAGGCAGAGAGCTTCGAAGAGAAACGAGAGAAGAAGAGAACCATTTGAGATTGATGAACTACCTTTAAGATTGATGTACAGAAGAAAGCAAATCTGGAACCAATGGAAGAGGAAATTCTTGAAGAAGGGTTCTGAAAAATGGAAGGGGCTGAAAGGACGCCGTTTTAGCCCTATGGTTATTTTTTTTTTTAAAGAAACCAGTTGATGCTACGTCGTTTAAGGCACTATATGTTTGAATTGTGTTTTAGGTTCAGAAAAGAGCACCAATGTTTTACAGAAAAAGAGAGGAGAAGGGAAGGGAAGGGAAGGGAAGGGAAGGGAAGGGAGAGGAGAGGAGGGAAAGAGAGCCAGCAAGGTTCTGTGGTTTCAGTTTCAGTTACTTCCCCGCCAACACCACCAACGTCGTCGCCAGCCACCACACTCTTGGTAGGTTGAGTGATCTCACTTTTTTTCCTATTTAAGTGAACAAACCCTTTTATTTTGTCATGCATCCATTTGTCTTTTTAGACAATAATCTGTTCTAATGGCTCAAATGGGTGCAATCTGTCGATTAGGATGTGATTCCAATTTGTTCTAATGGATGCCTTTTGTTTTCTGCCTAAAGGGATACGTTTCTGGTTTGTGTGGAGTATTAAGTTAAATTATTATATTTAAAATATAAAGCTAGATCATTAATTTATTTTGCACTCTATCCACATGTCATCCTACGTGGCAAATTTTAAATTAACGTGGCATATACGTGACATTCCGGCACCGGTTATTGACAGATTCCGTCATTATTGACCTTAAAAAACAAAATGATTAAGTTTGGTGACTATATTAGACAAAATTGAAGTTTAGTGACCGTCGTTGATAAAATTCTCAAGTTTAGTAATCTTCTATGAAATTAACTTGAATTTTTATGATGAAACTTTACAAGCACAAGAGCAAAGTTATTTTTTTTTTTAAATGTTTGAAACTAATTAATTTTAAATTCTAATGAAACTTCGGGCTGCAAAAATAAAATGATAAAAAAATAAAAAAATAAAATGATAAAATTTAGTCAATAGATTTATATTATAATATTTTATTTATAAAAATTAATGTGAAGAATAGTAATTTATAAAAGAAAAAGGAATCGATTAATGGGGCAATTTTATTGGGATTTGGAAATCTAAATGATGTGTATGTTGCTCATGATCAAGCGAAGAAAGAAAACGAAAAGAGAGCAAAGAGCTTTGAAAATTGAGTCAAAGAGATGCCAAATGCAGTCAAAATAAAGCTTAAGTAGACGTGTTTGGTAATAAAATAATGAATTTTAATAACCACCCTGTTACGGAGTTTTTTTTTTTTTGAAGAGAACCCTCTTACGGAGTTAGGTAGGTATCAGCAGGAGCTTATAGTAGTAATACACTTAGATTCTTCTACCTATTACTTACCCGTTTGACACTACAATATATTGTGTATTTAGCATATAAAATATAATATAATTTTTATGTTAAAATAATAAAAATAAATGATAATGTAAATATTTTTGTTTCATATGAAATATGATAAAATGACAAATTAGTCTCTTATCAAAAAATATGTAATTAAAAAGTGATAAAAGTGGGGATAAAATTGTTATTTGAACATATTAAAATATTTTAAAACATTTCAACATATTATATACTATTATATAATGACCAAACAAGCATATCGTGTATTTTTTATGCTATATGCTATTAATATGCTATATAATATTACTCGCCCATTATTTATTACCTCGGCTTAGACTTACAACATGCATTATATAACAATAATATACGAAGATTAACTAACAGGCTTACACAGCTTACTTTTTGTCGTTAAGTGGAATCCAACAATGACGACATCTTCGTGGGAAAATTTTCTTCATCAACTCTTTAATTCGGTTTGCATACATTTAACCATAAAATAGAAAAAGAATGAGGCGGTCGGAGATATGGGGGTAGCTTACTTGACCGGAAATTTCGAGGAATGAGCATATCAGAGGTGAATATAGTATTGACCCAAAGTGGGTAAGTAAATAGGAAATCCAACTTACCGTAATTATTTGCATAGCCACTTTTTCCCAATACAAATGTCAACGCATATGCTATATCAATGTTGGTGCCTATTCATGTCTATCCATTAGCAGCTCTCTCTTTTCTTTTTTTTTTTCAACTGTTTGAGATTAATGGTAGTAGTCGGTTATCCCTGTGTATTATTATCAATTTGACGTTCTTAGTTTGTTTTGCCTACTATAGCCTTAATTAACGAATGGGAATTAAGGTAAATTTTTGCAACATTAATAGGAAGTGCTATTTATGCCATTCGTCTCCCTGTTGCTCCTGTTTCGTTGGAAAAGGTTAAAGAATTTGATGAGAAGGAAATGGCTTTCTATATTGAACTGATTAGTCCACAAATTTCTTCGTGGTAGAAAGAAATTAAAGTTTTATATGTCATTAATAAACTTATACAACATTTTGTACGTCATGAGAAGACTATATTTGCAATAATTAAGTTAGTATTGAAAACAACTTTAAGTAATTAAGGCTTATAAATTACCCTCCATTAGATTTAGAGGCTAGTTAGTAGTTTGTCTGAATGAATGAAATCATAATATTATCACATGATGGAGAAGATTGTTGCGGGATATGTATATTAATATAATAGGGAAAAGAAGGAGTAGGTCTTCTTGGCATGCAGTTTTGTCGTTCGAGAAAGCTCACCTATGTGTCCTTTTCACATGCAACCCAACAACACCTTCACTTGATCACTTCAAGGAAGTCTATACATAAAATTTCAACGTTCATATAACCAATGTGAAACCATGGATCAATTTTAAAAAATTCAAGGAAAGAAGGATCTTGACGGAATTAATATACCAGATATATTATAAAGAAAAGTCCATTGAGGTTGAAAGCTGAGAAGGACTGCGGAAAATATCATTATATTTGGCTGAAAATGGACGCACATGCCTCCTATAATTATATTCCTTTTATGTTCCACGTAAAAAAGCCTCACTCTCTCTAAATAGTTACCATAATATGATTATAGGGTAACATGACCTTTTTATAAGCCTATGCTAAGAGTACTCCATATCAATTTAATCTGCATGCATGCGTATTGATTTCATTGAGAAACTAGTATGCAAAAAGAAGATGCCAAATAATCGGAATGCATACATTAATTGAACGATAATCGAATTGCTATATCTCAGTGAGTATGTCTGGATTAATCCCATATGGTGCGCCTCGTCTTATTGACTGATATTTCTTTTTGGGTTAGGAATTTGTATAAAGTTGTTCAGAGGCATGCACGCTACTCATCATCATCATCATAATTTAGTTAATCCGTATGGATTCTGATTAGTTAATCTGTATCGAACTTTCAAGTCCTCTATTAATGATTATGTCTCTGAAGCAAGCTGCTTAATTATATATGTGTGTGTATATATAATATGTAATTTTTTTTCTTTATCGATCGTCAGGTGTTTGTGTATCTATCTTTTCTTCAGGGCAGGCTGCATGCATGCATGTGAGGGAGGTGATTAAAACCATCAACTTTTTGAGAAAAAAAATAAATACATGATCAAAACGATATATGTTCAGTGGCAGAGCCAATGATTGCCACTAATTAGGCCATGATCACAACAGCATGCATGCTTCACTTCATTCAGTAGGGACGAAAGTGTATCAATATTTCTTTATACGGGATCAGAGATTATAATATATAACCAGCTAAATGAGAAATAATAATACTTGTTACAGTGAAGAGTTAAATTAATAAAAATATGTCGTTTCAATTTATATTTACGGGAAGTTCATGACCTATAAAGGCAAATAAAAAAAAACTCATAACCTATATAAGGAATGTTGTAAGCAGGTAAAATTGGGATGTATGTATATGGTGGAGAATTAATTAGAAAAGAGCATCATGTTAATCAGAAAAAAGGATGCATTGAGTATGAAGGCGATGAGAGGAATGAGAAGGAAATGATATTGAGTGACTAATGATGATCCATCGATGGGGGATGGAGTATAACAAGTGGGCCCGTTGAGAAGAAATTAGGACCCACACACCCACTTGCCATATTATGAGGAAGCAAGTGGAGTGTGAAGTTTTTAATTCTATAATTAGTGATTAAAGAAATGAAACGGGTACTAATTGTGAATTTAGTAATGAAAGAGAGGCAAATTGAAGTAATTATCATTGAAAGTGGGAGCGGAGCATACAAAAAATAATACGGTGCGGTGCAGTGCAGTTTAGGCTATAAAACTGCTTACACCACAAACCCCTCTCATCAAAGTCTTAGATAAACAAACCAGTAGAGCAACAGTTTTCCGTTTTTGGGTTCTGTAAACGTAGAATCATGGAGGACGTGATGATGACGAACAACTCAAAAACAAAGTCACCCTCAAAGACCAAAAGATCATCCTCAAGAAAAGCGACACGGGAAGTGGAAGAGCAAGAAGTGAGGTTTGTGGGTGTGAGAAGAAGGCCATGGGGCAGATATGCCGCAGAGATAAGAGACCCTTCCACCAAGGAGAGACATTGGCTTGGCACTTTTGACACCGCCGAGGAAGCTGCCCTGGCTTATGACCGTGCTGCCCGTTCCATGCGCGGCTCAAAGGCCCGCACCAACTTTGTTTACTCTGACATGCCTCCTTCCTCTTCTTTCACTTCCATTATATCTCCTGAAGATCACCTCCTCCATGCTCTCTTCTCTTCTCCTCCTACTCCTCCTCCTCCTCCCACTAATCCACTCCTACTTAGCAACAATAATAATAATAATAATGATCATGTCGGCGTTATGCCCACCCAAGAACAACTGCCCTTCTTCCCCCACTCCCTGCACCAATTTTCTTCCTCTTACAACAATGATAATGACTACAATGCTTGTTTTAACGATTTTTCCAACATCAACGCAACTGGGGGAGACCACTGGCCTCTTCAACTTGATGGCTCAAATAACAATAACACTTGCCCCGTGGAAGCCACTCACAACGGGCTTCCTCCTTTGCCACCTGATGCCTCCTCCAGCTATTTTGGGCTTTGCAGTGATAATGATGCTGGCTTCTTTGGGTCTGTAAGTGGGCCGAATTTGGGCTTTGATTATGCCAGCAACTTCCCTCAACATAGCCCTCTGTTTGGAGGGATCCCTCGCCCGGTCTCCGAGACGATTGGCAATGACGAATTCGAGTTGAGTTCATCAACCACTTCCTCCTACTTATTTTGATTTTTAATTGGCCAACCATGACACTATTTTTCTTCTGTTTTTCTTGGCAATCAAACGTCTCTGGATTGCTCTGTTAAAAAAAAAAAGGTCTTGGGATTGTTGTAAAATGTATTGCCACATCTATGGGATTGTTTCCTGACATAGCGTTGGACCTTTTTGGTTACCGTACGAGACTGATACAATCCATGAGGTACAACCAAAAGTCGAGATGCGATTTTAGAATCACACTTCATTGCAGCCTTTGATTTTGCCACATCATTTAATGAAATAAGTGGGCCAAGAACACCCACTAATTGATGTGTACAAAATAACGGTCAAGATTAGATATCTCAACTGCTCCCGCACCTCTCGCACATAATGTTTTCCGGACAATAACCAAAGTCAGCGTGGGACTACATCTCTCTAGACACTACCTTTTGGTTAATGATTGTGTATGTCTGTTTGTATTGTGAAAATGCGTTCATAAGTGAAAATATCTTGCGGCAAGCTGAGAAAATTTTACCCGCCATCACCAAACTTTTAAAAGATTTTAGCATGGTTACTGTTATGATTTTAAAGCTGAGTTGAGAAACACGTGTTAAGTCAGTTTAAGTCGGTTACTTTGTTAGCTTAGCTTGTTACTGACAACTGTATATAAATAGCTCTTGTACACACATTTGATTAATTAATGAAAACAACACAAATTCTCTCCGATTTCTTCACATGCTATCAGAGAGATTCCTCTGATTTTCTCAACCAAACAACCTTCTTTTCTTTCTCAACTGCTGATTTTCTTTCTCAACTCAGCTCTAGAATCATAACATAAAGGAGTTTACCAACAAGTCTCCTGTAAACACTAGGATTAGAAAGTAAAGGCCCGTCTTGAACCAACCGGCAATCATGAACCATAGGAGTAGAAACAGGTTTAGAATGTAAAAAACCGGAATCTTTCAACAAGTCCAGAGTGAATTTTTGCTTCGTCCACTTCGCTTGCCTCTTCAAGACGCTCTCTCTCCACTTCACTCCCACCTCGTCCGCTCATACCACCCTCCAGATTGCTTCCAATACAGTCTCAGGCTCCCGGGAGCTACTTCTCCGTTTTCTGGACGAGAAGCTTCCGCAGCCGCCGCTGGTGGTGGTGGGAGAGAGAAGTGGCGGGTTTGCGGAGACCACGCCGTGGGTGGAGGCGGCAAGGGCGAGCAGAACACGAATGGAAGTAAGTTTTGCCACAGGACTAAAAGTATCAATGAAATCCACACCTTCTTGTTGAGTATAGCCTTTGGCAACAATCCTGTCCTTATAACGCTCAACTTGGCCATTAGCTATATATTTCACATGAAAGACGTGTTTACAATCTATAGCAGATTTGCCCAGAGGAAGATCAACAATACTCCAAGTAGAGTTGGCCTCTAAAGCATCAAACTCAGATTTAATTGCACCTCGCCAACATTGATGGCGAATTGCTTCAGAATAAGAGTGAGGCTCTGGAACAGCATCAACAACAGCAGAATAAACTCGGCGATGAGGTAATAATTTGGAATAAGAGAAAACATTGGAAAGCTAATGAGGACTGCAAGAAGTGGCAGAGAAGTAAATCGTAGGTAATCCACCACAATCATAATGATTCAAGTAACCAGGTAAAGCATGCGATCGTGTAGACCGCCTCACAGCAGGAGGAGAAGAGTGCAGAGCAGAAGGAACAGAAGGGGAAGAAAGAGAATCTGCAGAGCTGGTAGCAGAAGAAGATGACAGTGCAAAAGAAGAAACTTGAACTGGCTCAAGATCAGCAGATGAAGGTATAAGAGTGAAAACATCTGAAGTGAGAGAACTGGAATCAGAGAGTCCTTTGTAAGGAAACTGATCTTCATAAAAAACCACATGAGTTACATGAACTCTCTGAGTAGTTAAATCCAACACTTTGTAGCATTTCATACCAGTTTTAAAACCTAAGAATATCCCTTTGAGAGCACGAGAATCAAACTTGGATTTGTGAGGAGCTGGACTGGTCATGTAACAGAGACACCCAAAGACCTTTAAGTGGTGATAAATTGGTGGAGTCTGAAAGAGAACTTCATAAGGGGACTCATCCTGCAATATAGGAGATGGAAATCTGTTAATTAGATAGACTGCATGCAGAATACAGTCCCCCCAGAAAGACAAAGGTAATCCGCTTTGAAATCTCAAGGCACGAGCAACATTGAGTATTTGTTGATGTTTTCTCTCCACAAGGCCATTTTGCTGTGGCGTATATGCACAAGAAGACTGATGAACAATACCTTGAGAAGCAAAGTAAGAATCCATTTGAAACTCAGAACCATTATCTGTTCGAATGGTTTGAATAGTTTTGCCAAACTGAGTTTGCACAAACTTAACAAAATGCTGCAAATGATCACGAGCTTCACTTTTATTAATCATGAGAAAAATCCAAGTACATCTGCTATAATCGTCAACAATGGTAAAATCATGGACATTGAACCTTTTTCTTCTCCTCGCATTGAGGAACAAATTTCTAGTCCCTATTATGTTCATCCGAACGAAAATCCTTCTATACAACTCGTTACTCCGCTTCTTGATGAAACAAATTTCCACTCATGGAATCGCGCCATGATAATGGCCTTAAAAATGAAGAACAAGCTTTATTTTGTTGACGGAACTATATCCATGCCTGAGAAATCCGATTCTCTCTTCACAGCATGGGATAGATGTAATACTTTGGTTCTCACCTGGATTAGGAGTTCTGTTACTCCATCTATCGCAAGGAGCATACTTTGGATAAACAGTGCACGAGATGTTTGGCTTGATCTTTCCGCCAGATTTGCTCAATAAGACATTTTTCGTCTTTTCAGGAAGAAATCGCTGCTCTTAAGCAAGGTACTTCCACAGTAACTGAATATTTTACTCAGTTGAAAATCTTGTGGGATGAAATGAACACTTTGCCTTCTACTGCTTTCAATTGCGCTTATGGTGGGACAACAACCAAAGTCAGCGTGGGACTACATCTCTTTAGACACGACCTTTTCGCTAATGATTGTGTATGTCTATTTGTATTGAGAAAATGCATCGATAAGTGAAAATATCTTGCGACAAGCTGAAAAAATTTTATCTACAAAATTTTTAAAAGATTTCAGCATGATCACTGTTATGATTTTAGAGCTGATATGACACTTGTTAAGTCGGTTACTTTGTTAGCTTAGCTTGTTACTGACAACTGTATATAAATTGCTCTCGTACACACATTTGATTAATTAATGAAAACAACACAAATTCTCTCTGATTTCTTAGCAGTCATTTTATTTGAATTTGTTTCAATACGGTCACTCAATTTTAGATTTATTTCATCAAAGGTCACTATAACTGTTTTTTCTAAATTTTTGGCCGGAAAGGTTATGTGGCATGCCACATGGCTGACACGTGTTAAGCCCAACCCGGACCCATAAACTCGCTCAACCAGACCCGAAACTACAAACCGACCAATCCAATTAAAAATCAAAACCACGTCTCTTTCTCCATTGGTTTTCCTCTCCTCTTTCACCATGACTTTCAATTCAATTCAATCAATGATTAACAAAACTGGCTGGAAAAAAATGATTAACAAAACTAACTTCATAGATGAAAGAATAAAACGTTCCCAAAAAAACAGGAACCTTATACAAATTTCAGACCGTCTGAAGGAGACACCGTTTCTTACCGCCGTTTGAATTCAAAACCCCCATTCAGTGACTAGAGAAGTGAAAAGGTGGAAATTACAAAAAGAATTCAAAACAAAAAAACACACGCGGCAGCTTGAGCAAACACTCCTATAAGAAATTAAACTGAAGCTCTAAGAAATTGAAGAAGTTAAGGAGAGTAGGAGATGAGAAAGAAGAGACGAACCAAAGGAGAAGTCTTCTAACTCATTGTGCTTGACTGAGTTGTCATCGAAGACTAAACCAATGTAAACTAAATCAAACCACTAAAAAGACTTCAAATTTATCTTCTTTTTGGGATTTACTTCCAGAAATTTCGCTACTTGCCTTCAAAATTGGGTCCAAGAAAGGACTAGACACAATTTCACCAGAAATAATCACAACAAAGGTTCCACTCCTGTGGGCCCATAAGTAAGGCCAAGCTTCACGGAACCACCACTCCCTTCGGCAATCAACACATTACGTTTCACCAAATTTTCATTCTTTCGGCGGGACACAATCCTATAAACGTAACCTAAGTGTACCCGAGACCTGAAAAGACAACGAATTTGAAGCTCCCTTTAATGGGTCGAGAGTGGAGACTTGCGATGGTGGTGGAGAGAAATGCGAGGGCTTTGACGGGGAGTGGTAGTAGTGGCGGCCATGAAGGTAACAATAAATGGCTTTTGCGGGTGGCGAGGTTAAACAAAAACCACCATGGCTGGCTGGGCAGACGGTGAGAGGGATAGAGAGACTGATCAACAGAGGGGGAGGGAAGAAACGGGGGAGAGAGAGAGAATAGAAATAAGAGAGGAGAACAAATGGGGAAAGAGACGTGGTTTTGATTTTTTAATTGGATCGGGTCGGTCGGTTTGTGGTTTCAGGTCGGGTCGAGCGAGCTTATGAGTTCAGGTTGGGCTTAACTTAATGACATGGCATGCCATGTGGCCTTTATGGGCCTAGAATTTGGAGAAAACAGTCATAGTGACCTTTGATGAAACAAATCGAAAATTTAGTGACCGTGTTGAAACAAAGTCAACTAAAGTGATCATGCTGAAATCTTTTAAAAGTTTAGTGACTATAGGTAAAATTTTCCCAGCTATCAAAGGAATTTGTCAAAAACTTACCTGATGAGGTACAAATGAGATGGATACGGATCTCTTTTGGCTTAAGCAACGCGGTTTTGACCTGTTGTGGACGCAGTTGCCTCTACCAGGGAGAGCTTTCCCGCCCGAAAGAGTCCGTCCGTGCTAAAAAAAGGGGTCACATTGACAACACAAACTCCTTTTTTTTTTGAAAAAAAGGAATTTGTCAAAAACTTTGATGTTAAAAATTTGAAGAAAATATTGACACTAAAAAATTAATGTAAAAAATGATACCAATGTTTTTTTTATGAAGACATATTCTCATAAGCACTCTTAAGTTGAAAAGAAAATATCTTGCAAAAAATAAAGAAATTTTAAATAAATAGAAAATTAGAAATATAAACATTGAAGACAGGTCGTCCAAAAGAAAACGACAAGCAATATACAGAGGACTTGGACTGGCGGTCGAGTGGATAGGAGGACAAAAATGGCCTGATGTTAGCTTGATCAGTGCACGCAGTTGTCTGATGAGCGATGCAAACGACATGGTTGAATTTGCTAAACGGTGGGTCGTGTGGGCACAACACAATGGCACGTTGTTTGGACTCTACGAATGGCAAGTTGTTACGCCTCTACACAACTCATCGTTTGGACTCTTTGAACACTAAGTCGTCTGAGCGCAACATCAAATACCATATTGTCTGGCCTTATTGGGAAACACCACATCCTTTAGCATTTCTGCACACCATGTCATCGTTTGTTTTTTCTGAATGGCACGTCGTTTTGGGTTCATGAAATGCTTGTCATCTAAAGACGTTGAAACAACACTTCGTTTGCCTCTTGGAAACGTTGGTTGCATTCTTTCGTCTTCAAAACTTTTAATCGTGTGGACTAAAACTACAAGGTTCACATCTCATCTTCTACCTCCATTTTGGTGTCCGTTACTATTGTTTCATCAATGTTCCACCTCTAAGCGCTATAATGGCATCTCACTGTCCATGCCAAGCATTCTGACCTTTGTCTACCATCAATCAAGCCATGACCATCGCCATCTGACATCACCATCGCTACAAAAACAAAAAAAAAAAGAAAAAAAAAAGAAAAAGAAGAAGAGCAAAACCCAAGACAAAGAAAAACAAAAAAGAAAGAGATTAAGAAAGAGGAAATAGAAAATGTAAAGATATGGCATATCCTTTACTCTTATTTTCGCAAAATTGTAAAAAAGAGTGAGGAGCAATTAATGATGCATGGATAAAACCCACCAGGCCCGATAAACATGATTAGCCCGTAGAAGGGGTCAAACCCAATCAATGGTGTTGTAGGAATTTCGATCTTGTTTTGGTAGCGTTGTGTGAGCAAGGAAGAGAGAAAATGGTCACAGTGAGTTAAAGTGGTTCGACAAACTTTGCATATGTCCACTACCTAAGTTCCTAATTTAGGATTTTTCCAAATTCACTATTTCGATGATTGATTACAGCTCAATTCAACAAGACCAATTACAAAGAGGTTGATTCCCGGCCCAACACCTCCAAAGCCACCTTCACTTTCAAGCTAAGTGAGAACTCTCACAATACTTAATTCTAATTCAAGAATGAACTAAGGTTGATTTCTCTCAAGGCTCACACCTCTAAAGCCCTTACAATGTTGTTTTCTAAGGTTCACACCAAACCTTTCCCATACCCAAAGTGTTTATGAATAAATACAAGTGAAAGCTCTATGCTAGAAATAAGAGTATGAACTTGATGCTTGCAATATGCTCTCTAGCTTTGTTTTGGTGTCTTAAGGTTGGTGAAATAATGAAAATGTTTGATCCATTTTTTCATATGATCATCCACACTTACTTTGCCTTTTCCTCATGTATTTATAGCCTTTCTCGTCCATATGACCATTGGGGTTGATAATCTAGTCGTTGAAGTGCATTTGATGCTTGATTTATGTTTGGTTTATTACTATATATGACTTACTCGAGTAAGAACGTTTTCTACTCAAGTGAGCATTATTTTTTTGACTGTTGTAACCAAATCTCATGATTTCAGCACTATAAATGATCTCTCATTCACATATGATGCTTCGATTACTTGAGTAATTTCATTTCCTACTCGAGTAAGTCCTCATCCAGTGATGCTTCTGGGTTCTACTTGTTTGAGTGAAAACTTCATTTCATTATGCCTCTGGAACATGTTTTACTCGAGTAAGTTATGTCTTGAACTCAATCATCTTGTATTTTGACATTCTCTTAAGCAAACCTTCTTACAAACTTTTGTTTATCATCAAAACATAAGAGGATCCAAATGTTAATCATCATTGGTTCAAAAAATGGTCCTAGGAACATTGAAGAAGAATAGTTAAATGTCATTAAGTGGAAAGAATATCTCCTTAGCATGTACTCACTTGACCCTTCTAGAAATAGGGGATATAATAACATTTGAAAGTACGTTTTACCACCCCTTAAACTCACACTAATATTTTACGAATTCTCTATTAACTTAAGCATCAAAAATTCCTTCAGGGTGCAACTCAACCCAACCTCACTCTCGTTGTATTTGTAAATTACGAGTTGAACTGTTAAAAGGGGGGAGAGAGAGGTGGAAATTAGGTCATAGATTTAGTGAGTTTAAGGTTGTTCAAAAAAAGAAAGATGATAGAGGTGAAGGTGGAGCATAGATTGTGAAATGTTAAAAGAAATTATTTTTTTCTTTAAAAATTAATTTAACAAAAGGGCAAAAA
The DNA here is from genome assembly GCA_948243855.1 of Flueggea neowawraea. Lineage (NCBI taxonomy): Eukaryota > Viridiplantae > Streptophyta > Magnoliopsida > Malpighiales > Phyllanthaceae > Flueggea > Flueggea neowawraea. The sequence goes on from CAODLS010844223.1 coordinate 21,071, forward strand.
CGTTTGTACAGCCACGTTGGCATGTGTCCCACAGGCCACATCAGATGGCATGTTTCGTCAATTTTTTCTAACGGCATTTAAGGTTGGGGATGAAATAGGAGCATTTTCAAAATTGAGGGATGCAATGAAAAATTATAATAAAACACAGGCACACCATAGTAATTCCCCCTTCCTTATTTGATTGCCTTTGAGCAGTGTTGTTATTCAAGTGATGCTGGGACCTCTGAGCAATCATCCAAGAGTCATACTAGCTCAACAATTCAGGCTGAATCTCATTCCTCTCCTTCACCGGCGTATCATGTGGCTCTTCCTCATACTCATCCGAATTGATGGTCATTGTAACCTTAGGTTTTAGTTCAGGACATTGCTTCTGTTTATGGCCATACAAACCACAATGAAATCAAATATGATAGAGGCCTTCATATTCAACTCGGTAAACCTTACGTGCAAGTGTAAATTTAGAAACCAAGGGTTGAGATAAATCAAGCATCACACTGACGCGAGCAAAATGACGCCTTGCACCCATCAAAGTACGTTCATCAATTGTTGAAGACGAGTGAGTTTTGTCTTTCTTGGCGGTGGTTACTCAGAGGCAGCCGTGCCATTTGATTCCTCGCCTCCTTCAATTGTTTTAACTTTCTGAGTAGATGTTCTTCTTTGGACTAGAGGTTTTCGGTTGAGAGCACCATAATGCCCTCTTTCATATTTTGCTTTAGAAACAGTTATGAGTCATTAATTTCCAAAGATTTGGAGTGGATAAATTCATTCAAACCCAGCTCCCACAAAAAAAGAATGTGCGCCACTTGCCACCTTCTTTGTTGAAAATGGACGAATAGAAATAACAATTTACTAGCTTATTAATCTACATATCATTGTTTATAGCTATGTTCTATTTTTTTTTCTTTCATTGACAGTAAGATGGTATGTGTTCAAAATTATTTCAATTCCATTGAAGGAAATGTTGATGTAAGATATTGCAGGATGAGTGAAAAACTCGAAGTAAATACCAAAAATCCTTTAATTAGAACTCATGTATGATGGTGAAATCAAATATCGCAAAAGAATTTTTCGTTCATTAGTGTTTCGGCCTATCATTATTTCATCTAAATGTTAAAGTATTTTACTTTTGTGGTTAAGAAACTTATAATCATAATTTAAGAATTAAAATATATCCACAATATCCTAGGACAACGTCCGGATGTTCAACTAGTTAATTTCCAAAGATTTGGAGTGGATAAATTGAGTTAATAACACCCATGGTCACAAAAGTTAAGAGAGAAGTTCAGAAAAGTCACAGAAGCCATTTTTTTCAGGACGGTCACAGAAATTTAGTAAAATCACACCCACGACCACCTTAGCCAAAATTTCAGCAATTGTGAGCAAACATGGTCATGTATGATGACAACTAGGACTGCCACATAAGCAAAAAAGCCACGTGGACAAGTACATGTGGCAATGAATTTTTTTTGTAACCAATGTGGCAATAAAATTAAATATGGCAATGAAATTAAATGGGAAGGATGTGTTTTTGGAGATTAAATTGTGGAGAAAATGTGTTATATTAACGTGAACATTTTACTTCACCATATACAAACATAGTTACCAGCAAAACCCAACTGAAAAACAGAACCAAAATGCTGACTCAATAGTTCAACCTATCCACAACAGAACATTTTACGTCACCATAGAAACATCATTGTACAAGCACACCCAATTATTGCGAAAATATTCCATTTTTACATTGCATCTCCTATCCAAGACAATTGTAACAAGTCCACATACTTAAACTACTTGAAGGAAATTGCAGTAGCAGTTTGTGCAATTTCAATGTTAAGTATGACAAAATAAATAGCATATTAAAGTTTATAGCAACAAAATAGTGGTTCCTACATGCAATGAACCATTCACTTTGGTAGATTCAATAAATAAAATAACTATCCATTTCACACAACAAAATAGCTTAATGCTAGTAATCTTGAGTCATAGTGCCCATGTCCTTTTTCCAATTTTCACCAAACAAGTCTTCAAAATCAAGGAGTTGGTTTGTAGCATCATTTGTGCTTTCGTTGTTACTATTCCTCACCTGCCATATACATAATATATGACAGAATAAATTGCAAAGTAAGCAATTCATCTCAGTCATAAATTGACGAATAGTATAAATTTTATTACCAGAGGGCAATTTCTCCTGTTATGTCCTTTATTCCACATAATCCACACGTTACTGTAGTTTTTTCCTTTGAGCCTCACCTTGATCCGTTGACTTCTTTTCGCATTACTAGAAATATCTCCTTCAATTGCAGAATTCCCTTCATGTATTTGTCTTCTCAAAATTGCAGCATTAATCTTTCTCTTCACTGCCTCGGCCTCCAACTCCTGAGCGTCCTTTTTCCTTTTAGTATCTTTTTGGTCTCACCGGTTGCGGTGAAATCACTTGTCCATGTGGAGGGTCACTTTCCCAAAACTCATTACCATTAGTAGGATTGATGTAGAAATAATACACATTCTTATAAGTCTCCATGGTGTAGCAACTATCAACATACATCTCAACATGATCACGCTTATACATGATTGCTGCAACTGTATGGATGCATGGCAAACCGGTTAGCTGCCACCTACGACATGAACAAGTGTGACGCTCCAAATCACACACGTTCTGTATCCCCTCCATCAACCTTGACCCGAGGCCCTCTTGAAAAGCTACAAATGTATGCTCCATAATACATAGCTGCTTTGCCTAACTTTTT
>CAODLS010844227.1:0-10084 GCA_948243855.1 Flueggea neowawraea
CCGGTCTCAACCTCGTCAAGGGCCGTGGTGGGTCATTGCTGAGAGAGAAGATGATTGAGAGTGCTAGCAAGAAGTTCATAGTTATTGTTGATGAGTCTAAAATGTTGTCTCGTATCGGAGAGAGTGGTGCTATGCCTGTTGAGGTTGTGCCTTTTTGTTGCGAGTTTACGAGGGAGAGACTGGAGAGGTTGTTTGATTATGCGGGTTGTGTTGCCAGGTTGAGGACTCGCTGTGTTGGTGGCGAAAAGGTCGAGCCTTTTGTGACCGATAATGGGAATTACATAGTGGAATTGTATTTTCAGAAGGATATTGGAGATTTGAAGGCTGCAAGTGATGCTATGTTGCGACTTGCTGGAGTTGTTGAGCATGGTATGTTTCTTGACATGGCTACTACTGTGATTGTTGCAGGTGAGCTTGGAGTTACTATCAAGAATAAGTAGAGTAGTATTTGGGAGATGGGTATTTAACAATTATGAAAACAGAGAGATATCTGATTTTTTTTTCATTACTAATTGAAGTGGGTGGGGAGGTTTTGATTGATCATGATTGTAACAGAAATGATAGAAATTCGGTTAAATTTTTAGCTTAGAAGGGCAGGATTATGAAATCCAGCTGAATAATCAGCTTAATTTGTGTCAGCTGTAATGTTATTTGTCTTTCAATATAAAAAGATAAAACCCATCCTTCTTTGTTTAGATGGATTTTGCAGTTTCTCTTGATATGCCTTCTTTTCTGTTCCAAGATTGTAGGGTATTAACAGTTTCTCTCTTTTTCAAGATTCGAATTTTAGCCTTTGGCTAGTAAAATTTTCTCTAATTGGCATGTGCTTTGGTTTCTTTAATTGGTTGTGTTAGGCTCTAGTTTTGATAGGATATAATGTTGTTTGTCAAGAGAGCAGTTGCAGTTTTTAGCACACATGCTTCTGTCTTACTATTTTTGATACGGGGAACTATTGAAATTGTATTAAGAATATGAGAAACGTATTTATCCAACTCCAGTCTATAATTTTTTAGTTGTTTAACTGGTCAAAATCTGCCGTGTTCATTAGTTTATCAAATCAATTATCAATTGTTCAACAATAATATTAAATTTCTAGGTGGGGCTGTAAACTAGTATCATCAAAATGTTCTGTTCTTCCTCCTGTGATGAGTTTCGTTTAAATTTTTTTGTAATTAAATCAAACTGATATGTACAGAAGTAGTTTCTGGCAAGTCTGCTATTGCCTCATGTTCTGGAATGTCAATATATTGATTCTATATGTGCTTCATGAATTTTACTCCACCTGATCAATGTCAACACTTTATTTTTTCTGTTTTTTGGCCGTAGGTTTGGCATTAATGCAAAGAGTAATTCTTGATATTGCTTTGCAATTGATGTAGCGTATTTTGCCATAGAATGCTCTGTTTCTGTAGAATAAGCATGTTCGTCAATATTTTGACTTAAATATTTGCTCAAGAATGTAAATGTATGTCAGTCATTCACTAGATTGTTTATCATCAGTGCTGTCATCATGGATCATGAGTCAGCTGTGGATCCTCAAACAGATTTTTCTAACAACGATTACTTCTCATAAAAATATAAGAGAATTGCTGGTATTATTACAGTATGTATCTGAGAAAGTCCAACGCGTGAAGAAAGTTAAAAGCGGGAGGTCAACACAGAGTAATCTGAAGGATGGTGCGGGAGGTTGGTTCACATTGCTGTGTTATACAATTGGAGACACCCGATGTCGTAGCTGATGCTTGACAGCATGGCTGTTGTGTGATGGGTCTGCATTTTAATCCGTAAAGAGTCGCCGGACACGGGGACCTGCATGAACTCTTCAGGCGTCACTGTTAGACGTAACAGCAGTATGTGATGATACTGCTGGTTTTCGCACAGCTTTACTGGATATTTAGCTGTTATTATCCTGATACTTGTGTCTCATTTTTGGCTGCTCTGCTTACAATCAGTCATTGTTAGTTTATCATTGGAGAAATGCATTGCGAGACAACCATAATCCATCAAGCAGTCAATCTCACGGCGAAAATGACGGGTGGCTTTGAGGCTTTGTTCTGAGAATGTGAAGAAAGGTTCCTTTGAGCACTACTCATGGTCTTGAAGTGTTTCAAAGTTGGCCATCAAAATGAAAAGTGAATAGTTACATTACACAGAAGCTTGACTTTGTGCGCTACAGTAAGAATCAAGAGAATTTTTGATAATGTCATAATGCCGACATAAGTTTTTAATTTTTCCTCAAGAATTTAAATGAAAGAGAAGGAAAAAAGAAAACACTTATGTGTCCAATTAAATTGATTTAAGAGTTAATTATGCAGGTTGTCATAATTAAAATATAAAATTATATAAATAGTATTTCATATTTTTAAATTTTACAAATAAAAACATGTTCAATTTTTTTTTTGCAAATCTTATAATTTTGAAACTGAATTTCGAAAATGTCAGATTCAATCGGATAAAACCAAATTTCTGTCTTTCATTTTCTCAATTTTGTTCTCTCTCCTCGTTTCTTTCTCTTTGATTCTATCACACTCTCATTCTGTCTCTTCCTCTCTTCACCTCTCTATGTGGCTCTTCCTCTGTCGCTCTCTTTTTCTCTCCCTCCGTCACTGTGCTCAATCGTTCTTCTTTGTGGCTCGCCTTCGATCTTCGTTGTTCTCCTTCGTCACTATGCCTTCGATCTCTCTTTCTCTCTGTCATTGTGCTTAATTGTTCTTCTTTTAGGCTTGTCTTTGCTCTCCTCTCTCAGTTCTTTTTCTCTCTCCTCCTTGGTTTCTCTTCTCTTTCCCACCACGGATCCCATTGCAATTTGCCAAACAACGACATCGGCGTCGCGACTAAGGTTTGCAAATGACAAATCTGGATTGAAGATTGGGTGGAGGAGATAGGTCTGGCAGAAGCGATTTTGGATCGGATAGGTTGGCGGCTAGGGTTTTGTGGGAGAAAGTGAGATCTGTTATGATGCATAATTGCATTTTAGTCCCTTAGGTTTTATAAAATTGATAGATTAGTCCCTTTGAACATGTTTGTGCATCTAAATTTTATGTTGTGTATACTTTTGTAGACTTTGTAAACATTTGTAGATTTTTGTAGACTTTTGTACAACAAATTGATAACTATAAAATAAATTAATTTCTTGTAAATATTGTGAACCCTGAATATTTATATACACCAATAAATCAGCTTAATTTTAAAAAAATTATTACACTGAAAAATGATTAAATCAACTTTCTTATAAAAAAAATTGTGAACACCATTTTGAACATCTATGTATATCATTGTAGACTTTCTGAAAAAATCAGATATTTTTTTGGTTGGAAAGCATTTTTTTCAGAAAAAAATAATTTCTTGCAAAAATATCGCAATATCTCTGAAAATGACATTTTTAAGATGTGTTTATTTTTCTGACATTTTTTATAGTTAAAAACTTAAGATGATATTTGTAAGATTCAATATTTTTTTTTCTAATAAACATGTTATTTTCCCATTAATTAATGTGGTCATAGATGTCAACATTAACAGGGTTTTTGACTTGGAGAAGAAATTTCTAATTGATTTAATTATATCAAACGTCTAAAATGAAATACTGAATTTAATAAAAATGTAAACAAAATTTTAATTTTAACAAATATAAGTACGATCAAATTTGTTTTAAAAAATGTCAGATGAAAATTTTTATAGACCAAAACTTTTAGAGACTGCTAAAACTTTTAGAGACTTTTTAAATCTGACATTTTTTAAAAAAATTTAGGGTGTATTTTTATTCCTCAAAATTTGTTTAGAATAAACTTAAAAATTAATTTTAATATTTTATTTCAATATAATTATGTGATTTTTCCTATTTTATTGAAGTACCATTGTGTGATTTTTTTCATCTAATCTGGTCGCGGATGGCAGCCTTAATACAGTCCATTTTCCAACAAAATTGATGGGCCCATGCTCTGAATGGCATTAACTCTTTTGTCTCTTTAAATGGCCCACTACACACAACGCAATACTCGCAATCTTAGAAGGCCTTGTTAGTTGTTACATAATAGGTCACAAACAGGAAACAAGCTATGGTTAAACTTTTGAAGCATAATTTTGCTTTATTGGCTTTTGCAACATCTTTTTATATGTTTAAAGTATAATCATTATTTTTTTTGAAATCAAGTATAATCATTATTTAGAAATAAAGTATTAGCACAACAGTTACCATGTTGGTTTAGCATAGATTTTATGTGCAAAATAAGATAAATTTATTAATAACAGGAACAACTTTTAGATGGAAAAAAGTCATCAATTAACTAGAATCAAGAGGCTTATGTCAATGTTAGGCTGCTGCTGCTGCATAGGCACTTGTATTACCACCAACATCAATCCTCACCTTCACTTTTAATGAATTTTAAGTTCTTCGAGGTCAATCGACCTCATTTTTTTTATAGGATTTGAGTTGGCTCAAAGTATTCTCAATCATGTTACCTCGTTTCTTAGCCGTTTCATCTCCAATTCATCTCATTTCGACTTTGTTTCATCAACTATCAATCATGGCTTCAATTTTGATCAAGAAAATTGACTTCAACATTAACAATTCTCCACATTGAAGTGAATTTTCTTCACCATATAACTCATCCATATAATTACTCATTTGTCACACGACCCAGAAGGGCATCAAGTCCTGCAACAACGAACCAAGTTGAACACAGACTTGCCTCTACTAGCGCTAGTTTTCCATCAACTCCTAACAACACAACACCCGCATCTTTTTCTGTGTCCTCCAGTGATGACCTTTTTACATCACCAACACAATTACCATGCATTTGTACACTTGGTTTTAGACATCGTGAATCAACCTAATTGATATTTTCCAGTTCCAGAGTCTCAATCACAAACTCCACCCGTTTTTTTGCAGAACTCACAACAGTCCTTAAATCATTAGCAATTACCGAATTGTCAATCAAGGTGTAAATGTCATTCCGCAATTTACCCTTCTTCACAACCAAAGATCCCTTGCACACTCGAATTCCTCCACCTCCTCCAGAGAAACCATAACCTTGCTTCGTCAAAGTACCAACAGAAATCAAATTCCTTCGCAACCCAGGGACATACCAAGCATCAAGTTTTCTGACCATCCCATCATGCATCCTGATCTTCAAAGATCCATTCCCTCAACACTCAACTTCTCACCATCTCCTAGTTTAACACTGTTTTTTTATTCTTTAAAAGAATCAAACAGTTTCCTAGAAAAATTCATGTGATAAGCTGCACCAGTGTCAATAACCTAGCTATCTTCAGATCTAAATGCAAAAACAGTCAACACTTCACTGCTCTCTTCCTCATCAGAATTATCCTGAAACTCCACAGAATTATTCTGAACAACTGCTGCACTTGATTTCCCACTGTTTTCCCTATGTGGATAATTTTTTTTCACATGCCTAATCTCCTTACAGTGATAACACCTCAAACCATGATTCTTACCCATTCCTTTGCACCTACTAACAGTTAATCCGGACTCCACTCTGCCTCCACCCAAACCAGAAGTTAACCTCTTCAATTCTTTAGACAACAAAGCATCCTTCACATCATTAACAAAAATTCCATCTCTACCATACATGATAGTATCAACAAAACTCTCATATGACTCAGGCAATGAATGCAACAGGAACATAGCTTGGTCCTCATCATCAATGTCAACACCAACACCTTTCAAATCTAATAAAATCATAGTAAATTTATCAAGATGTTCTTTTACTTGCATGCCTTCTGACATCTTCAAGGTATGCATCCACCTTTTTCTGATAAAGATTGTTCGATAGGGATCTATTCTGATACCTACTCTTCAGCTTCTTCCACAAGTTTGCTGCAGTAGTTTCATCAGCCACCTCCCTCAAGATTTCGTCCGCCAGACTCAATAGAATTGCACTATGCGCTCTCTTCACAGCCTCCATTTTTTACGCCGCTGTCAGTTCTACCGTTAATTTCTCTTCACCTTTAATCACCTCCTCACACTTCTGCTGAACCAAAATCGCCTTCATTTTCAACTTTCACAGCGTGAAATCATTCGACCAATTGAATTTCTTAATATCGAATTTATACGAAGACATCTTCTTTCTATAGAACGAACCCAAAGTTTTTGAACGAACTTCTGTGCCTCTGATACTACTTGTTAGGAAAAATCGGCGATAGAAGAATGCAGAATAATAAAAAGAAATCACATAAGAACACAAGATTTACCTGATTCGGTCAATCAACCTACATCCATGGGCAGAGAGCTTAGTAATTCTATTATTCAGAGGCAAAATCGGCAAAAGGCTTACAAGATTGTTTTCAAGCCACCTATTTATAGTTTACAATGAAACCCTAGCCAAAATAAGCCACCCAAAATTTTAATACACGTATTAGAACCCTTTCCTAAGCAGGAATCACGTCTAAAATAGGTTACACGGGCAAACTGGGCAAAACACGGTCGAGACACACCAAGACATGGTCGAATTAGCCTTGGCCGTGTAGTGACGTGTAGTACACTGTCTCGTCGTTCCTTGGCCGTTTCGTCTCCAATCCGTCCCATTTCGACTTTGCTTCATCAACTATCAATCATGGCTTCAATCTTGATCAAGAAAATTGACTTCAACATTAACACTAGTATATGTTATATGCAAGAGTATGCAAGCATGGTGGTGGTCTAATATAGAAGTGAAGTGGAAACAATTTGGTGAGATGGGTTAATAGGTAGCTTTGTCTTTTTAGAATTCAAAGGACTTTCTATGGGCAAAAGACCTTTCTTCTAATAAGAAGGCAATGAGACGTAATGATTAAGAATGAGACGTGGAAAATAAGAAGGCATTTGTAAATATTTCTTTTATGGAATGGCGATAATGTGAGCAACTGAGATATTTGTTTTGTGGAAATAAACCAACGATACCAAAACTGAACATCAATCAACGATTGTCTACACAAGAAATATTTGATATAAAAAAATAATTAAGAAAAGGAGATATGTTTTTGCTCTTTTTTTGGTTATACTGAGAAACTCTCATTCAATTATGTGTAAGATTTTGAGAGAAAACTATGATTCAACTTTGAAAAGCTATAAGTAAACAACAGACGTAGAAATCAATCTAACCCACAAAAACAAATAAACTCAATATTGTTATTGGCGTGATAAATTAATAATAAACTGAATATTGTCATTGGCATGATAAACAAATAAACAATCAACTGTTTTAAAATTTGGCGTGATAAATTAACAATAAATTCAATATTGTTACAAGTTTATGCAATGGTTATTCTAGTTTTTAAATTATTTTAAATTTTTATATAATTATGATGTAATTATTATTTTGATGAAAAAATAAATCCCTTTTAAAAAAATAAAGTCCACAGTATCGAGCGGGTGCTCATTTAGTGCTTATTATAATTGCAAACGAAAAATAACACAAATAATTTACTTTCCCTTTATTTCAAACATCAAAAAAAAAAATCACAAGAAATGTACAAGAAAAATAACGATAAGTAGTCTTTATATGAGTAGATTCCTCGGTACCTAATGTATAGAATATCATAGATCATCACCAAGTCTAAGCTCCAAATCTAATTCGTCATCTTCACTGCCGTCCTCTACCTTGTCTTGACTATCATCCACACACGAAGAACCGACCGATCCGTAAGCTCAAACTTCAAGAAAAAGGTCGAAACCCTGCGAAAAGTAATATTTTAAAGTAATCTCACACCAATTTAACTAATCCAGTGGCCAATACACTTAATAGAAAGTCAATAATTACTGCTTCAAGCCTGCACATGCACGATGCACGTATCTTCTCATACCTTATATATTCCATCAACTTCTTGCACTTATAAATATTGATTCATGGGCACATTCATTTTACAACCTTAGAATAGCCAATTTGCATTAATTAGAAACAAAAAAAAACCTCTGGTTTGTGTTTTCTTGTCACCAAAAATGGCTATGTGCGAGTACAAGACAGACAATCTCTCTCACACCGTTCAGCTCACGGTTGTCATGCTCCTGATTTTTAATACTTCCGAGATGTTGATTGCAGCAAGGCCTGTGAAGGTTCAAGTAGAGCCAAGCATGCTTGGTGCGGCAAAAGTTTCTTAATGATGAGTTAGTTCGGCACATCCATCCACCAATTCAGTTCCATCGACCTGTTAAGAGACTTTGAGCTCATCTTTTGCTTGTATATGCCTTTGCTGCTAATAAATTGAAAATAGATAAATTTTCTGCAGCTTCATAAATTTGTTTGAGTACAATTTTCTTCCCAAAGTATTTTCTTTTTCTTTTCATGTATATATGATTAAGAATATATTTATCTTTAATGAAAACTATCTTTTTTGTTGTCTGAGTTCAACAACGATCTGAAAGGTCATGTATATTGAGGTCATCTTTTCAATTTTTGCAAGACAAAGGTGGTCAAATATCAGAGCTCTTCTTTTGCTTGTATATGTATATTCTTGCGGACAGTTTCTTAATAAGGCAAAAAAATGTCAAACTCGTTAGCTTCCTACACAAATTAATATTTATATAATTCAAGCACCCAAAAAACTTAGACGACTCTAGGATCGATTCGTCAGTGAGGAAATTTGCTGCTTGAAGATCCAAGTATTGCAGAAACCGATAATTCTGCAGCATATATGAAATCTCAACAAAGCTGATCTTATAACAATTAGATAAAATCAGCTTCTTTAATGGAAGACATGCTTGTGCAATCACATAAAGCAATTCATCCGAGAAAAACGAATCTGAAAGACAAACTTGACATAAATTCTTAGCATAAGGGAACAATTCTTGAAAAAAGGGCCCATAGAAGGAATTCCAATATCATTCAACGGCTTTGACGTTAACTCCATTGCGTAACATCAAACCAATTCCAGCATCGGTAATTAAATTGCAATCACAAATCACAATGTCTCTTAACAGAACAAAATTCATACACAGAGATGTAAGGGACTGATCAGTAATAAAGCCATTACTAGAAATGTCGGTCCTAAACAACTTCTTAAGCTTCAACGACAGATGGAGAATTCCTTCATCGGTTACAATTCCCAAAAAATACTGCAAATCCAGAAGCCCATTCAGGTTAAACTGAGAAACTAACCGAGGATAGTTAATATCAACATCTTCAAGTAACGGAAACAAATCCCCAATCACAAAAAAAGATCACTATCTTGCAAAAAGATCAATGTGGAGCAGTTCAATTTCATCGAGTTTCTCATCTTCAACCCCAACTCTCGCAAACCTAACAGGGGAAACTGGGTATGACGAGAAAGATCGAGAGAATCGAGGTCAAACCTAGATTCTGAAATCCGAAGAAGAATGGAATCGAGATCACCATTGAAGTCAAAGAGATCAATTTCATTGACATTTGGGAGATAAGTTGGTGATTGATAAGGTACGACGAAGCTAATTGGTTATGGAGAGGAATTGAGTGGAGACTAGAGAGAGAGGTTCCAAGTAACTTTCATGGTGAAGAGAATTGAAGATCCTTTAATAGAGGTGTGAGGTTCAATTATGCTCTCGTATATAGTCATCACGATGATCAGCACTTTACTGCTTATTGGGCTGACCCGGTGTGAGCATGAATTAGTGTGAGTGTAGTACGGACTTAAAAGTATTACTCACAGTTGAAGGCGACAAGTTACAAAAACACCTCCATTTAAACAATTAATTACAAATAGACTAATTATTTATTTTCTTCTCACATCATACTATAAAACCTATTTTTCTTACATCTCATACTACAAAAAGACTATTTTCCTTACATTTTTTACTATAATTTGTTTTTAATATTTTTCAGTTTTAGTCCTTGTATTTTTTTTTTTTCATTTTAGTCATTTTTGTTTTATAGATTACTCCATTTTCACTTAATTTTTTTAAATCCTAAGAAACAACCTAAAATCAACTCTATGTAAACTCTACATAAACTTTTTTAAAATCAACCTAAAATCAATTTTACATAAAATTTTTAAAAACCTAAACACATTTTTTAAAAATTTATAAACAATCCTAAATCAACTTTAAGCAAACTTGAATAAAAATCAACACATTATCAACTCGTTTTTCAACTCAATATCAACGTTGAATAAAAAT